>JAZKJV010009288.1:0-47147 GCA_037367405.1 Ottelia alismoides | reverse complement strand
ACCAGCGCCGGGCGCGTCAGCGGCGTCGTCACCGAGAAGGGCCGCATCGCCTGCGAGAGCGTGGTGCTCGCCGGCGGCGCATGGTCGCGGCTGTTCTGCGGCAATCTCGGGATCGAGTTCCCGCAGCTGAAGGTGCGCGCCTCGGTGATGCGCACCGCCCCGGTCGAGGGCGCGCCCGAGCTGAACGCGGGCGGCCGCGGCTTCGCGTTTCGCAGGCGGCTCGACGGCGGCTACACGATCGCCAATCGCGGCGCGTCGACGGCGGAGATCGTGCCCGACAGCTTCCGGCAGTTCTTCCAGTACATGCCGGCGCTGCGCGCGCAGTGGAACGACCTGCGCCTGCGCTTCGGCGGCCGCTTCTTCGAGGAGCTGCGCATGCCGCGCTCATGGTCGCTCGACGCGGTCACGCCCTTCGAGAAGACGCGCATCCTCGATCCCGAGCCCGACCACGACCTGCTCGACGAGGCGTACAAGGCGCTGGTGAAGACCTTCCCGGTCTTCGACGGCGTGCCGATCCTCGACCGCTGGGCCGGCATGATCGACGTCACGCCCGACGTCGTGCCGGTGATCGGGCCGGTGGCGGCGACGCCGGGCTTCTTCATCGCCAGCGGCTTCTCGGGCCACGGCTTCGGCATCGGCCCCGGCGCCGGCCGCCTGATGGCGGACCTCGTCACCGGCGATCCGACGATCGTCGATCCCAGGCCGTTCCGCCTGGAGCGCTTCAGCGACGGCTCGCCGATCGTCATCCACTGAAAGAGCCGGTCCGGATCACGAACCCGGCCGGGAAGAACCAGGAGCCGGATCGCGCGACTGCGCGCCGTCACCGCGCCGCGGCCGGCGCGGCACCGCACCAGCCGAGGACGATGGAGGCGGCGACCTTCACGCCGCGGACGTAGTCCTCGACGTCCACCCACTCGTCGTGACAGCCGTTCTGGGAGAGATCGCCGCCCAGCGGACCGAGCCCGACGGTCGGGATGTCCTTCTGGACGATGGGCACGCGGATGTCGCTCGAGGTGTGCATCACGTTGACGTAGGGCTGCTGCCCGGTGACCGCGACGATCGCCTCGGCGGTGGCGCGATAGAGCGGATGCGCCGGCGGCGTCTCGGCGCCGACCACGCCCGAGACGAATTCGACCAGCGGCGGGTTCTCGCGCAGCCAGGGATCGCCGGACGCGGCCTCCTCGACCGTCGCGACGATTTCGCGCTGGAGTGCGTCGAGCGTCTCGGGTGGCGGAAAGGCGAGCGAGCAGCCGAGGGTGCAGGACGGCGCCACGCGGCCGACGCGCCCGCCTTCGCCGCACGCCATCGTCGCGACCAGGAGACTCGTCGAGCGGCCGACCGCCTCGTCGAGCGCGGGATGCCGGATGCGCGCGGCACGCCGCTCGCCGAGCGCCGTAAGCGCGCGATGGATGACCCACGCCTTGTCGAGCGGATTGACCGCGAGATGCGCGAAGGCGGTGTGGCTCGGCTCCGAGGTCTGCGGCGGGCGGCCGCGCACCACGACGCGGAACTCGAGCAGGCCCGACGCGAAGGCCTTGATCTCGCGCATGCCGGCGCCGGACTCCGCGGGGTGCAGGTAGACCGCGGCATCCGCGGTCCAGCCGTGCTGCAGCACCGCGTGCACACCGCGCGCATGTCGCTTGCTCGGCGTGCTCGCGAGGACCACGTCGCCCGCCGGCCGCACCCCGCTCGCATGCAACGCACGCACCGCCTGCACGAAGGTCGCCACGCCGGCGAGGTCGTCGCTCACACCCCAGCCGTAGAGGCGTCCGGAGTCGATGACGCCGGCGAAGGCATCGCGGCGCCAGCGCTCCAGGCCGGCGACCGGCTCGCCGTCCGGATGGGCGAAGAAGATGAGGCTGCGGCCGCCACCAGAGCCGGGCAGCCTGGCGATGATGCTCTCGCGCTGCTCGCCCGCCATCGCCTGGGCGCTGGCGAACTCACCGCGCAATTCGACCTCCGCCGGCCGATAGGCGAGGCGATCGACCGCGCAACCGGCGGCCGCCAACGTGGCGGCGACATGCGCCTGGATCGCCGCCTCGCCTTCACGCTGCAGGCGGACCAGCTGCTGCAGGAAACCTATGGTCGTATCCCGTGTGCGGTCGACCATGTCGCGAACGGTCTGAGCCGGATCGCCCATCACTCCCCCGGATGAAGAATGTCTCTGGCGCAGGGTCGAGCGGCACACCGCAGGTGTCAATCGGGCCGCGAACAGGCAATCTGCGTTTGTACGCGGCGGCCGGCAGCGCGATCGGTCGCGTCGCGTGAAGCGACATCTACCACGGGGTGGTTACGCCGATGCCCCAGGGCTTGGCAGCGTGCACGAATTGATACGATGGCGTCCCCGCGAGAACGTCGCTTTCCCGAGAGAAAAATTCCGACATGGCCCTCGCGGCTGACACGCCCCGCACCGGATCGACGCAGAACCGCGCCGCATTGGCAGGCGCGGGCCGCGCGCGGCTTTCGCGAGCTTGACGCGGATGCTCGTCTATCTCGTGAAGCGCGGCGTCGCGCGCCTGACGCTGCTGATCGCCGCGGGGGTCGCGATCTTCCTGCTCACGCGCCCCCTCATCGCCGAGGCGCCGGCCGTCGCACCGCTGCCGGCGCTGATCGAGACCCTGCTCTCACACACGCGCGCTCAGCTCGGCAGCGAACTGTCGGTGATCACCCAGCTCGCGAGCTGGGCGACTGCGATCCTCGGGGGCGATCTCGGCAGATCGACCGCCGCGAACGCCGCCGTCGCCGATCTGCTGCGCCTGCGCCTGCCCGTGACGCTGCAGCTTCTCCTGGCTGGCCTCTCGATCGCGCTGGCGATCGCCGTGCCCGCCGGGCTGCTCGCGGCGCGCCGCCCAGGCGGCGGCGCCGACCGGATCGTGCGCGCCCTCGCCTTCGTCGCCGAGACGATCCCGATGGCGGGCTTCGCGCTCATCATCATGCTGGTCTTCGCGATCCTGCTGCGCTGGCTGCCGGCGAGCGGATACGTCGATCCGTCGACCGGCACGTTGCGCGCGCTCGCGCATCTCGTGCTTCCGGCCGTCGCGCTGGCGACCGGGCTGCTGCCCTTGCTCCTGCGCACGATCCGCGACAGCGCACGCGCCGCCCGCAACGAGCGCCACCTCGTCACCGCCCTCGCCTTCGGCGCCTCCGCGCGCGGTCTCGCCTGGGGACGGACGCTGCGCCTCGCACTGGTGCCCGCGCTCGCGGCGCTGGCGGCCCTTGTCGGACAGGCGATCTCCGGCGCGGTGCTGATCGAGGCGATCTTCGACCTGCCGGGCTTCGGCCGTCTGGTGATCGAGAGCGTGATCGCACGCGACTACGTGCTGCTGCGCGGCCTCGCGCTCGCGAGCGTCGTCGCGGTCGTCGCGGCGGGGCTCGCCGGCGACCTGATGCGCGGACTGCTCGACCGGCGGATTCGGAGCGCGACGTGAGCACCGCTGCTCTCGACCTCGACCCCTCCTTCGGGGGCACGCCGAGCCGGCCGCGGCGAATCTGGCGCGCGCTGCGCGGGAATCTCGGCGTCGTGCTGGCGCTGATCTTCCTCGCCGCGCTCGCCGCGGCCGCGCTCGTGCAGGAGCCACTGGGGCCGCTGATCTGGTTCCGGCCGGGACGCACCAGCCGACTCTTCTGGCTCACGCCCTATCTGATCTCGGACCCGGCGACGGTGCGGTTCTGGACGGCGATGCTGCACGCGGCCGGCCCCACGCTCGCCCTCGCCTTCGCCGCCGTCGCCGGCGCACTGGCGATCGGCGCGCCGCTCGGCGTGCTCGCCGGCACGCGCGGCCTGTCCTGGATCGGACGCCCGCTCAAGGCCGCGCTCGGGGTAGTGGAGGCCTTCCCGCCCCTCGTGCTCGCGATCCTGGGCGTCGTCGCGATCGCCGCGATCGAGATCAAGCTCGCGGGCTGGACGGCGGCGCGCGAAGCCAAGCTCGCGCTCGTGCTCGCCGTGCTGTTCGCACCGCATCTCGCGCGCGCCGCCCACGACGAGATGCGCCGGGCCCAGCGTGAGCCGCATCTCGCCGCCGAGCGAGCGCTCGGCGCCTCCTCCCTGCACATCATGATGCACAGCGTGCTGCGGCGCTGCGGCCGGCCGCTCGCCGCCGGTGCGGTGTCGCTGGTCGGTGCCGCGATCCTGATGGAGACGACACTGTCGTTCCTCGGCATCGGCATGCCGGCGAACCTGCCGAGCTGGGGCGTGCACATCGCCGCAGGGCTGCGGCCGATGTACGCCGGAAACTGGCTGGCCGTCGTCGCGCCCACCACGTTGCTTCTGCTCACCGTCGGTGCGGTGAGCTTCCTCGCGGGCACGCTGCGCTCGCGCCTCGACGTGCGAGGCACCCCGTGACCACGCCGATCACGCCGAAGGTCGGGCGCCCCCTGTTGTCGGTCCAGGGCCTTGTCGCCCGCGCGCGCGGCCCGCGCGGGGAATTCTTCCCCGCTCGCGAGGTCAGCCTCGACGTCGCGGCGGGCGAAGCCGTGGCCCTGGTCGGCGAGAGCGGCGTCGGCAAGAGCCTCGCGGTGCGCGCGATGATCGGCCTGCTCGGGCCGGACGGCAGCATCGAATCGGGCGCGCTGATGTGGGATGGCAGCGATATCGCGCGCATGTCGCCGCATGCGCTGCGTCGGCTGCGCGGACGCGAGATCGCGCTGATGCCGCAGGACTCGCCCGACCTCTTCGACCCTTTCGCGACCGTCGGCAGCCAGCTCACGCGCATCCTCCGCCGCCAGACGGGCGCCACCCGCCGCGCCGCGCATGAAGCGGCGCTCGAGATGCTTCAGCACGTGGGAGTCGCGGACCCCGAGGCGCGACTGCGCGCCGTCCCCCGAACGCTGCCGCCCGGGACCCGCCGGCGCGTGCTGCTCGCGATGGCGCTGATCTGCAAGCCACGCCTGCTCATCGCCGACGAGCCGACGCGCGGCCTCGACAAGACCGCGGAGGCCGAGATCCTGGCGCTGCTCGCCCAGCGCAGACGAGACGACGGCATGGCGGTGCTCATGCTATCGCATGACATCGCCGCCGTGGCACGGCTGTGCGAGCGCGTCGTCGTCATGTACGGCGGGCGCATCATCGAGACGGGCTTCACGCAGGAGGTGATGGCCGCGCCCCGCCATCCCTACACGCGCGGCCTGGTGGCCTCTATCCCGCGCGGCACGCGGCGCGAAGGCGTGCTGCCGATGATGCGCGGCGAAGTCGCGGACCTCGTGCAGCTGCCGACGGGCTGCGCGTTCCAGCCGCGCTGTCCGGAGGCGGATCCGGCGTGCCTCGGCCTGCAGTCGTTGCGCCTCGTGGAGGAGTCGCGCCGCGTGGCGTGCTGGCGCGCGGCCACTCCGGTAGGCGGGAAGCGCCGCCCGTGAGCGACCCCCAGCCCCTCGTGGCGCTCACCAGCGTGGGCAAGCGCTACCACCGCGGCGCGCTCGGCCTGCGCGGCGGCGTCCACGCCGTCCAGGGCGCGAGCCTGACGATCGCGCGCGGCGAGATCCTCGGCGTCGTCGGCGAGACCGGCGCGGGCAAGTCCACGCTCGGCCGGCTCAGCCTTGCGCTCGAACGTCCGAGCGAGGGCCAGCTGCATTTCGACGGCGTCGATCTGACGCGCGCGGGCGGCCGCACGCTGCGACGGCTGCGACAGCACGCGCAGCGCGTCGGCGGCGATCCCCTGGCGCAGCTCGACCCCACGCGCAGCGTCGCCGCCACGCTCTCCGCCGCGCTGCGGATCCACGAGCGGCTGTCGCACGCCGAGCGCAACCGGCGCGTGGAGGACCTGCTCACGCTGGTGGGGCTGAACCCCTCGCTCGCGACGGCGCGACCGCCCGAACTGTCCCCCGGCCAGTGCCAGCGCGTCGTCCTCGCGCGCGCGCTGGCGGGCCAGCCCCGCTACCTCGTGCTCGACGAAGCCACGGCGCTGCTCGACCTGCCGATCCAGACGCAGCTACTCAACCTCGTCGGCGCGCTCAAGGAGCGCTTCAACCTGGCGGTGATGCTGATCACCTCCGACCTGCGCGTCGCGTACTACATGTGCGATCGCATCGCGGTCATGCATCTGGGCCGGATCGTCGAGCAGGGCCCGGCCCAGGAGATCGTCGGCCACCCCCGTCACCCGCTGACGCGTGCGCTGGTCGCCGCGGTCGCGGATCCGGGACTAGGCGGCAGCGCGATGCCGCTGTTGCGCGGCGAGCCGCCGGATCCGCGACGCGCACCGCCGGGCTGCAGCTTCCACACGCGCTGCCCGTCGGCGGGCGCGCGCTGCCGCAGCGAGCTGCCGCGTGACGGCGAGGCTGACGGCGTGATGATCGCCTGCCATCTCCACGACGGCGGAGTCGAGCAGGCCGGCTGAGCCGCGTCGCGACCTCGATCACCTCGCCGGCGCGAGATGCCCGGCATGGTCGGTGACGATCCCAGGCGCTCCGCCCTCCAGCGCGGTCCTCAGCGCCGCCGGCAGCGGCGTCTTGCTGTGGGTGACGAGGTCGACGAGCACGTAGACGGTCTCGACGTCGCAGAACGTCTCGGGCCGTCCCGCCTTGCGGAACTCCGTGCGCGTGGTGAACGACGTGGTGCCGAGGCGCGTCGTCGAGATGGACAGCTCGAGCACCTCGTCGCAGCGCGCCGGCCCCCGCCACTGCGTGGTCTGCTTCACCAGCTGGATCTCGATCTCGCCGCCGAGCAGCTGCTGCCCGAGCCCCATCGCGCGGAAGTACTCGACGATGCCGAGATCGACATAGTCGCCGTAGCGCGCGTTGAACACGACCTTCTGGGCGTCGCATTCGAGATAGCGGACGCGCAGGTAGTAGCGGAATGGCGGCGACATGTTGCGTCCGGGGCTGCGACTCAGGCCGGCGCAGCGTCCGTTCGCACCGGGCCGCTGTCAACCGGCGCACGCGGCGGCGCGGCGACCCAGTCGAGGCGCCGCGTCGCGTACATCACCACCGACAGCCCGAGGAACAGGGCGAGCGCGCCCGCGACGAGCGCGTGGCTCTCGAGCATCAGCAGCACGAAGAAGTACGCATAGGCCCCGGCGAGCACCGTCGCGAACACCGCGGCCTTCAGCCGCGAGCGCAGCAGCGACCAGCCGTAGAGCGAGGCCTGCACGACGACGAGCGCCGCCGCGAGCGCGTAGGCGGGCACGAAGCCGATCAGCTCCGCGAAGGAAAGCAGCAGCAGATAGAACAGGCAGAGCGCCAGGCCGACCACCGCGTAGTGCACGATGTGCAGCTTCGCGCCCCACAGCGTCTCGAAGAGGAAGAAGACCAGGAAGGTGAAGGCGATCAGCAGCACGTCGTATTTCTGCGCGCGCTCGACGAGACGATGCGGCGGCACGGGATCGGCGAGTGCCACGCCCACCATCGGCACCTCGCTGACCAGCGAGGCGTCGGTCTCGCCGCCGACGATGGCGCGCGGCAGTTCCGCCGCGGCCAGGTTCCAGCGCGCGGCGAAGCCGTCGGCGCGGATCTCGCGCGAATCCGCGAGCGCGCCGCCGCCGAAGCTGGGATGCGGCCAGTTGCTGGCGAGGTCGAGGCGCAGGCCGCGGGCGAGCGGTGCCAGGCGGAACTCGACGCTGCCGCGCAGCGCGTAGTCCGCGGTGAAGACCAGTGCGGCCCGCTGCTCGGGCTCGGCCAGCGCATCGCCGACCGGGGCCACGAAGGCGCGCGTGGCCCCGATGCCCGGGATCTCGACCTTGTCGCGCGCGAGCAGGGTGAAGCTGCGGGTGCCGAGCCGCATCGACGCGTCGAGCCGCGCGCCACGCAGGTCGCTGACGGGTGCGGCGAGCACCGCCTCGTCCCACAGCACGCGGCCGGGCGCCGCGCGGGCCACGGTCTCGGCGAGATCCTGGAAGGCGAGCGTGCCGGTGACGCGGGCGCGGTAGACGACCGTGGAGAAGATGCCGCGGGCGCGCGGCTCGGCGGCGAGCTCCACCGCGAGCGCGGCATCGCTCGCGGGCACGGCGATCCAGGTGCGGTCGTCGAGCGAGGCGGCGCCCGCACGCAGCGCCGGCACCAGCAGCACCGGGGTCACCAGGGTCTGCGCGGTCGCCCAGCCGCGATGGATGCCGTCGACCGCCTCGGCGCGGCGCCGGTCGCGCTCGCCGGTGACGTCGCCGATCAGGCCGAGCGGGATCAGCAGCAGCAGGGCCGCCATCGCGATCAGCCCCGCCTTGAACCACGGCCGGTCGAGGAACCCCGATCGGGAGGCGACCGCGGCAACGGACGCGGCGGGACTTGCTTGGCTCATGGACGGCTCTCCGTGTCGCGAGGGAGAGCCGAGGCTCGGATCGGTTTGGGGCGACATGGCGGCGGCGCGGCGCGTGCGCGATGGCGTCGCGACGGAATCTTCACGCCGAAGAAAAAGGGGCCGGCGCCGCGAGGCGCCGGCCCCGTCGCGCGGGCGTTCAGCCCTTGAGCAGCGGCGCGTAGTCGTCGAGGAAGGACTCGAAGGCGCCAGCGAAGCCGTCGAGCTCCTTCTGCGTCAGCGGCAGCGACAGCACGAACATGCCGCGATAGGTCATGAAGTAGCCGCGCGCGAGCATCTCGAGCTGCAGCAGCTTGAGCCAGTCCTTCGGCGCGTTCGCGACGTCGGCCGGGCTGCGCACCGGCCCCTTCACGAAGTGGACGTTCATCATCGAGCCGCGGCCGGTCACGCAGACGCTCAGGCCGCGCTTGGCGATCGCGCCGTTCATGCGCTCGCGAAGCTTGTCGCCGCGCGCGTTGAGATCGATGAGCCGCTCGGGCGTCAGCACCTTGGTGAGGCCGGCGACGCCCGCCGCCATGGTCAGCACGTTGTTGTTGAACGTGCCGGCATGGGCGAGCGCGTCGGGGCGCGCGGGATCGAAGCGCTCCATGATGCGCGCGGCACCGCCGAAGGCGCCGAAGCTCAGGCCGCCGCCGAGATACTTGCCGAGTGTCAGCAGGTCCGGGATCACGCCGATCGCGCCGTGCAGGCCGGTGGGCGACAGGCGCGAGTTCATCACCTCGTCGAAGATCAGCAGGCTGCCGGCGTTGCGCGTCTCCTCGCGCAGCATCTGCAGGAACGGCAGATCGGCCGGGATGCAGCCGCCGCCGCCGAGCATCGGCTCGAGGATGACGCAGGCGAGGTCGGCCGCGTTCTTGCGGATCAGCGCCCGCGTGCCGTCGAGGTCGTTGTAGTCCGCGACGACGTAGGGGAACGGCGCGTTGAGCGGCGAACCGCCGCCCGAAAACATGAAGACGCCGCCGTGATAGCCGCTCTTGAACACCAGCACCTTGGAGCGGCCGGTGAACACGCGCGCCACGCTGATCGCCATCAGGTTGGCCTCGGTGCCCGAGTTGGTGAAGCGCACCAGCTCGAGGGCCGGGAAGCGCTCGACCAGCAGGCGGGCGAGCTCGGCCTCGTACCTGTTGGGCGCGCCCAGCACGATGCCGTTGGACAGCGCCTCCTTGATCGCCTCGATGATCGCGGGCTCGGAGTGGCCGTAGAGGCCGGCCGTGTACTCGCCGACGAAGTCGGCGTAGCGGTTGCCGTCGAGGTCCCACACCCAGCTGCCCTCGCCGCGCGCGATCGTCACCGGAAACGGCGGGTAGTAGATGACGGTGCGCGTATTGCCCCCGGGCATCACCTTGCGGGCACCCTCGTGGCGCTGGCTGCTCTTCGGGTGCGCGTCGACGAAGCGCTTCTCCGCTTCCGCGAGTGCCGCACCCAGATCGAGATTGCGTTGAGCCGTCATGGCAGAGCTCCCCCGTTGATCGAGCGCGTCGACGCTAGCACGCGCCAAGCGGCCGGGCGCAACCGCGCTTTTCCCCCTGGCCTCCGCGTGGCACGCGGGCTATCCCAGGCGTCGCAATCGGCCGCGCGCCGCGGCGGCGCCGGCATCACCCAGGGGGGAAGCCCAGCATGAAATTCGTCACCTTCCAGGCCGGAAAATCGGCCAGCTACGGCGCGGTGATCGGCGACGGCGTGGTCGATCTCGGCAAGCGCCTCGGCAAGAAGTATCCGACCCTGCGCGCCGCCCTGAAGGCGGGCGCGCTCGCCGAGCTCAAGAAGGTCGCGGCGGCGGCGAAGAAGACCGACGTGCCGCTCAAGAAGATCAAGTACCTGCCGGTGATCCCCGACGCGAAGAAGATCATCTGCGTCGGCCTCAACTACAAGGATCACCGCGCCGAGACCGGCAACAAGGACACCGAGCACCCCACGCTGTTCCTGCGCATGCAGGCGAGCCAGGTCGGCCACGGCCAGCCGCTGATCAAGCCCAAGGAGAGCGAGAAGCTCGACTGGGAAGGCGAGCTCGCCGTGATCATCGGCAAGAAGGGCCGCCGCATCCCGCGCGAGAAGGCGATGAGCTACGTCGCCGGCTACAGCTGCTATCACGACGGCTCGGTGCGCGACTTCCAGCGCCACACCACGCAGTTCACGCCGGGCAAGAACTTCGCCGGCACCGGCGGCTTCGGTCCGTGGATGGTGAGCGCCGACGAGATAAAGGACATCTCCAAGGAGACGCTGACCACGCGCGTGAACGGCGTCGTCAAGCAGCATGCCGGCATCGACCTGCTGATCTTCGACATCCCGGCCCTGATCGCCTACATCTCGACCTTCGTCCCGCTCGAGGGCGGCGACGTCATCGTCAGCGGCACGCCCGGCGGCGTCGGCGCCGCGCGCAACCCGCCCGAGTTCCTCAAGCCCGGCGACGTCACCGAGATCGACATCTCCGGCGTCGGCATCCTGCGCAACGTCGTGAAGGAAGGCTGAGGACACACGAGCCCCCTCTCCCCGACTCACCACCCCGGCGCGCACGACGTGCGCGCCACCCCTCCTCATTCGAGGAGGGGAGTCTGGGAAAAGATCAGACGCCCCTCCTCGAATGAGGAGGGGCAGCTCGCGTACCGCGCGAGCGGGGTGGTGCGTCAGGGCTTCGAGTCGGCCGCGGCGGGCTGTCCGGTGCGGGGATCGAGGCGTGGCGCGGTGGGCAGGATGGGCGGGACGTCGACGAAGCGTTCGCGTTCCTCGGGCGGGCGCGGCTTGCGCCGGGTCATGCGCCAGATGGCGAAGGCGACGAAGCCGATCGAGAAGACGACGGCATGCATGAACAGGCCGGGCGGCCCGGCGGCGTCGATGGCGGCGGCGGCGAGCAGCGGGCCGAGCGAGGCGCCCGTGCCCCAGACCAGCATGAGGCTGCTCGACAGCGCGACGCTGCGCTCGCGGCCGGCGAAGTCGAAGGCGTGCGCGACGGCGATCGCATAGACCGCCTGGCAGCCGCCGACGGCGAGCGCGATGAGCGCCGCCAGCGCCCAGAAGGGCATCCCGCTCCACAGCGACAGCACGGCGCCGCCGAGGATCGTCAGCGACGACGCGCCGATCATCACCGCACGGCGGTCCTGGCGATCCGAGAGCCAGCCGAGCGGCCACTGCATCATCAGCGAGCCGAGCTGCAGCGTGGCCGCGAGGGCGGCGATCAGCACGGTGGATAGCCCGATGCCCACGCCGTAGAGCGGCAGCACGTTGAAGGCGGCGCTGCCGACGAGGCCGACATAGAAGCACGCGACGATGCTCACGGGCGCGACGCCGAAGAGGTCGCGCAGGCTCATCGTCGCGACGGCGGGCGGCGGTGCGGGGCTCGGCGCGCGGTTGAAGGCGACCGGGATCAGGGCGAGCGAGTAGAAGGCGCTCGCGGCGAGGAAGAGCTCGAAGCCGGAGGCGGGAAAGAGCAGCGGCAGCGTCTGGCCGAGCACGAGCCCCGCGCGCGAGCACACGACGTAGATCGACATCATGCGCCCGCGCAGCGTCTCCGGCGTGCGGTCGATCACCCAGCTCTCGACGATCACGAACTGGGCCGCGTTCACCACGCCGTTGATCAGCCTCAGCCCGATCCACAGCCACGGATCGGAAGTGAGCGCGAAGACGAGCGTGACGATCGCCTGGATCGAGGCGAGCACGGCGAAGGCGCGGATGTGTCCGATCGGCCGCACCAGCGTGCCGGCACCCAGGCATCCCAGGATGAAGCCGATGCTGCTCGCCGACCCGGCGAGGCCGATCAGCGTCGCCGGCTTGCCGTCGAGCGCCATGCGTAGCGGCACGGCGAGCGCCAGCGCCGCTCCCGCGATCTGCAGGATGAAGGCGCCGGAGAGGATCGCGACGAGCTGCCACAGCGTGCGGCGCGTCGAGGGCCGCGACTCAGGGGTCTCGGTCGGCCGGGACTCGCTGTCGACGGACATCGAAACTCTTGCGGAGGGAGGACGCCTCGCAGGCTAGACCGGCCGCGCGCGCAGCGTCCACCGCACGCGGCCCCGCACCGCGCGGGAGGCGCGCTGCGGAGAGCGGAATTCGCCGAAGTTTTGGGCTAGAAGAAGGCCGTCATCCGACGAAGGGGAGTCGACGATGCTTTCGGCAGCCGCGCGCGAGAAGCTCTCACAGGTCTCGAGCGCCACGATCACGACCGTGCTGTTCAAGCGCGGCCTGCGCAACCAGTTCCTGCAGGGACCGCAGCTCGTCAACAAGAGCGCACCGCGCCTCGTCGGCCCCGCCTACACGCTGCGCTACATCCCGGCGCGCGAGGACATCGACGTGCTGAAGGTCTTCGAGGATCGCTCGCATCCCCAGCGCAAGGGCGTCGAGGAGTGTCCGGCCGGCGCGGTCTTCGTCGTCGACAGCCGCGGGGATCCGCGTGCCGCGTCCGCCGGCGGCATCCTGCTCACGCGCCTGATGCGCCGCGGCTGCGCAGGCGCCGTCACCGATGGCGGCTTCCGCGACACGCCGGAGATCGCCGAGATGCCCTTCGCGGTCTATCACGTCAGGCCGTCGGCCCCGACGAACCTGATCCTGCATCACGCCGTCGATCTCAACGTGCCGATCGGCTGCGGCGGCGTGGCAGTCTATCCCGCCGACGTCATGGTCGGCGACGGCGAGGGCGTGGTGTGCATCCCCGCGGCCATCGCCGAGGACGTCGCGACGGAGGCCTTCGAGCAGACGGTGGTCGAGGACTTCGTGCAGGAGCAGGTCGACGGTGGCGCCGGCCTCTTCGGCCTCTACCCGATGCTCGACCCCGCGGTGCGCGAGCGCTTCCAGGCATGGCGCAAGGCCAAGGGTCGCTGAGCGCCGCGATGCGTCGCGCGGGCCGCATCGCCGCCGCAGCGGTCGCGCTGCTGGCCGGGCTTGCCGGTCCGGCGCGCGCGCAGGGACCGATCGACGACTCCCTCGTCGTCCCCTTCGTCACCGAGTCGGGCCAGAGCGCGTTCCGCCAGTACCGGCTGGCGGCCGAGCCGAAGGTCTTCATGGTCTCGCCCTCGGGCGTCGCCGTGTGGCGCCAGGAGGAGACGCTCGAGCTCGCCCGCGAACGCGCGGTCGCGGTCTGCACGCGCATCGCGCGGATCGCCTGCCGGCCCTTCGCCGAGAACGATCGCCTGCTGTGGGACGGCCCGCTCGACATCGACGCGCAGCAGGCCTTCGCGCGCACGCACAACGCCGCCATCCGCGTGCCGGCGCGCCTGCCCGCGGAGGCGACCGACCGCAATGTCGCCCCCGTCGACGATCCGGCGCGCGCGCCGATCTACGGCGCAACGCCGGCGAGCCTGCCCGGCGGCAAGGTCATCACGACGGCCGCACTGCGCGACGCGCTGGCGAGCGATCAGCCGCCCGTCCTCTTCGAGGTCTCGTCGAGCCGCGGCGGTCGCATCGGGACGATCCCGGGCGCGGTGTGGATCGACAAGGCCGGGACCGGCGCCTGGCATGCGGATGACGGGTCGGCGGAAGCGCGCGCCTTCCGCGAGACGATGGCCCTGGTGGCGCCGGACCGCGCGCAGCCGCTGGTCTTCGGCTGCGACTCCATCACCTGCTGGCAGGCCTATCGCGCCGCCTTGCGCGCGATCGCGCTCGGCTACACCAACGTCGCCTGGTATCGCGGCGGCGTGCGGGCCTGGGCCGCCGCCGGTCTCGCGCTCGCGCAGGCCCCGCTCTTCACGAGCGTCTACGACCCGTCGCAGGAATCCGCGCTGGTCGATCGCCAGCTCGCCGCCCTGCGCGCCACCGCGCAGGAGAGGCCGCGCGGGCCGCCGGCCGAGATCCGCCGCTGGCGCGCCTACCTGATCGCGGCGCACGACCGCGAGCCGGTCTTCCATCGCGCGATCGATCGGGTGGCGAGCCTGCTCGCGACCAGTGGCGTGGCGCGCGGCGACATCGCCTGGCTCAGCTCGGCGACGCGCGAGCCGAGCCGCCTGCCGACGCGCGAGAACGTCGACGCGCTGTTCGCGCCCAACACGCCCGCGCGTGGCGAGGGCTGCTTCGTTTATCTGACCTCGCACGGCGACGACAAAGGGATCGAGGTCGTGGTCGAGCGCGAGACCTGGTCGCTGTCGCCGGCCCAGCTCGGACGCATGCTCGACCGCAGCTGCGGTACGGCGCCGACCGTGGTCGTCGTCTCCGCCTGCTACTCGGGCGTCTATGTCGACCCGGCCGTGCTGGCGCCGAACCGCATCCTGCTCACGGCGGCGCGGCGCGACCGCGCCTCCTTCGGCTGCTCGGCGGATTTCGAGTTCAGCTTCTACGACGGCTGCTTCGTCGAGAACTTCCGCGGCGCGAGCGGCTGGGCGCAGCTCGCCGAGACGGTGATCGACTGCGTGCGCGCGCGCGAGACCTCGAACCGCATGGAGCCGCGCTCGCTGCCGACCGCCAGCTTCGGCGCGCAGGCACGCGCGATCCCGATGATCGGCGCGAAGCCGCCGCCCGCGCGGCGCCCCGCGGCCAGTCCCGCCGCCCCCAGGCCCCAGGAGCCCGTACCGGCGACGTCGCGACCCGGCACGGCCGGCTGAACCGCGCCCGTGGGCGCGGCCGCTCGCCGCGATCTAGGCCGCCTTGTGGCCGTAGGCCTTGAGCACGATCCGCTCGGCGATCGTCACCAGCCCGAACAGCACGAGCCCGATCACGCACAGGACCGCGATCGAGGCGAGGATCGTGGTCGTCTCGGCCATCGAGCTCGCGAACATGATGAGGTAGCCGAGGCCCTTGTTGGCGGTAATGAACTCGCCGACGACCACGCCGATGATCGCGAAGGTGATCGCGATCTTCATGCCCGAGAAGAGATGCGGCAGGGCATAGGGGAAACGGACGGCCCAGAAGATCTGCCAGCTAGACGCCGTCAGCGCGCGGCACAGGCGCAGCATGTCGGCAGGCACGTTCGACAGCCCGGTGATCGTGGCGATGACCACCGGGAAGAACGAGATGAACACCGCGAAGGTCAGACGGCTCTCCGCGCCGATGCCGAGCCAGACGATGAACAGCGGCGCCAGCGCGATCTTCGGGATCAGCTGGAAGAACACGATGTTCGGATAGAGCGCCGCGCGCAGCCAGCTCGAGTAGACCAGCGCCGTGGCGAGCGCGATCCCCAGCGTCGTCGCGATGGCGAAGCCGGCGACCGCCTCGGTCGTGGTCGAGATCGCGTTCGTGTAGAGCAGGACGCGGATCGACCAGATCCGCTCGGCGATGTCCGAGGGGGCCGGCAGGATGACCTTGGGGATGCCGTTGAGATCGACCGCGAGCTCCCAGGTGATCAGCACGGCGAGCGCGGTGAGGATCGGCAGCGCGACGTGCTTGAACACCGACCTCAGCCTGGCCCGGCGCGCGCGCGCGATGCGCTCGGCACGACGCGCCTGCGCGGCACCGTCGGGCGCCTGGGCCGCGGGCAGCGACATGTCGGTCATGCGGCGTCCTTCCCGGCCCGGCCGTAACCGTCCTCGATCGTGCGCTTGAGCATGGCGCAGATCCTCGCGAACTCGGGATCCTCCGCGAGCTCGGGACGCCTGGGCCGCGCGAAGGGCACGCGGAAGTCGAGCGCGATCGTCGAGGGCCGCCCGCTCATCACGATCACGCGGTCCGCGAGGAACACCGATTCGCGGATCGAGTGGGTCACGAAGAGGCCGGTCTTGCGCTGCGTCTCCCAGATCCGCGCGAGCGCCTCGTTCATCTCGTCGCGCGTGATGGCGTCGAGCGCGCTGAACGGCTCGTCCATCATCAGCACCGCGGGATCATGGATGAGCGCCCGGCAGATCGCGACGCGCTGGCGCATGCCGCCCGACAGCTCGGAGGGCCGCTTGGCCAGGAAGTCGCCGAGCCCGACCTGCCTCAGCAGGTCGACGGCGCGATCGCGATACGTCGCCCTGTCGAGCTTCATCATCTCGATCGGGAAGAGCACGTTCTCGAGCGCGCTCTTCCAGGGCAGCAGCGTCGCGTCCTGGAAGATAAGGCCGAACTCGCGCCGCGGGCCCGCGACGGGGAGGCCGCCGATCTCGATGGCGCCGTCGGAAACCGGCTCGAGGCCCGCGCACATCATCAGCAGCGTCGATTTCCCGCAGCCCGAGGGACCGAGGATCGACACGAACTCGCCCTCGGCGACGTCGAAATCGACATGCGCCACGGCCTCCACCTCGGTGGCGCCGGTGACATAGGTCTTGGCGACATCCCTGACGCGGATGAAGCGAGGGTTCGTCATCGGTCAGATGGACCGGCGGAGGCGGATCCGCCGGTCCGCTCCGGATCAGGCGAGCAGCTGGGCGAAGGGCGCCATGCGCGCGCGCACCGCCTGCCAGTCCGCCGCCGAGAGCTTGACGTTGCCCGCGAAGCGGTTGGTGTAGAGCTGGTCGGTCACCGGCCGGCGGCCGTCCTGCACCGAGAACTCCATGACCGTGTCGATCATCTTGTCGATCTTGGCCATGTCGGTGAAGCCGATGCCGTTGTTGATCGCCTCGTCCTGCGCGACCGCCACGGCCATCAGCCCCTGGCCGAGCCTCGCCGAGTTGCGCGTCTGATCCGACATGCCGATCTCCGGGCGCTGGCGGACGAAAGCCTCGAGCGCCGCATCCGGGTCGCGCAGGGTCAGCGCCATGGCCTCGCCGAGCGCATCGACCACGCCCTGGACGACCTGCGGGCGCTGCGCCACCACCTCGGGACGGGTGACGACGGTGTTGTGATAGAAATTCAGTCCCGCGTCCTTCCACATCAGGAAGCGCACGGGGAAGTTCAGCGACTGGAAGGTCGGCAGCGACGACGCCGCGACGCAGGTAACCGCGTCGACTTGGCGCTGGCTCAGCGTGCGCTCGAGCACGTTCGGGTCGAGCTGCTGCACCGTGATGCCGGCCGTGTTGATCTTCGCGAGTCGCGCATAGGCCGGCCAGAAGGCGAAGTCGAGGCCGCGCGGATTGGCGCCCAGGCGCTTGCCCTCGAGATCCTTGGCGGTGCGGATCGGGCTGTCCGCCGGCACCGCGATCGCCATGGTCGCGTCGTACATCATCGTGCCGACGGCCGCGAGGTTGAGGCCGCGCGCGGCCTGCTGGATCGTCGCCGCGGCCGAGACGAGACCGATGTCGAACTGGCCGGCCGAAATCGCCTGCGCTGCGGGCGGCGAACCGGTGCCCAGCGCGATGTCGACGTCGAGGCCGCGCGCGCGGAAGAAGCCACGCTCGCGCGCGACGAAGGCGAATGCCGTCGCGCCCTGGGCCACGAAGGGCAGCGTGAACTTGACCGGCGTGAGCGCTCCTTGCGCGATCGCCGGGGCGGCGAGGCCGAGCGCGGCCGACGTGGTTGATCCCGCGACGAAGCCGCGGCGCGAAACACGGTTGGACATTGGGGGGACTCCGGGGGGGGGGCGGTTGGCGAAAGGCACTGGACGTTTCTTGGCGACGTCGTGAATGCGTCGCGTCGCGCGCGGAAATTGTGACTGGGACCCGGACAAACAAGAGCGTGCGCCCGCTTTTGCGGCGCCATCACCATCGACTCGGACGGCCGTTCATCTTTTGGGCGGTGTGCCGAAGCACCGGGCGCGAAGTGGCGCCGAATTGGCTCATGCCGAGTTCGCGCCAGGGTAGCGACTCGGCGCGCGGCGCGACGGGCGCCCTACCGGTCCTCGACGAGATAGCGCGACATGCGTGCGCGCAGATCCTCCGGCACCTTCATCGGACGGCCGGTCGTGGCGTCGACGCAGACGCTGACCATGTCGAGGTCGAACAGCACGGCGCCGCCGCGATCGATCGCGCGGCCGCGCCATGCGACCGAGCTCTCGCCGAAGCGCGCGATCCACATCTCGAGCGCGAAGGCCTCGCCGGCCAACAGCGGCTTGCTGAAGGTGACGCAGGCCTTCACCCAGGGCGTGCCGATGCGCCGCGTGCGATGGAACTCGCTGAACGAGAGGTCCATCGCCGCGTTCCAGCCCTGCTCGATCGCCTGGATCGCGATGTCGATCGCGCGGGGCGTGTAGATCGTGCCCGCGGGATCGGCCTCGCCGAAGAGCAGCGTGCGCTCGAGCCGAATCGGCGCGCCCATCGCCGCTCAGCCCGCGAAGAGGCTCAGCGTGTTTTCGCGGAAGATCTTCCGGCGGTCCGCCGCCGTGATGAAGTCGCAGTAGTCCCAGACGTAGCTCAGCGCCTGCTTGTAGGTGCAGTAGCGGCCCACGTTCGGCATGTCCGAGCCCCAGCACAGCTTGTTCGGGCCGAAGCGCTCGTAGACCTGGCGGATGTGGTGCTGTGCCCGCGTGTACGGGTAGTCCATCTTGCCGCCCCAGGCGATCGGGTAGAGCACCTCGGAGTAGACCTGCGCGGTGTCGAGGAGGTCGCAGATCTCCGCGGGGATGTTCAGCTTGTCCTTGTCGTCGCAGTAGATCGAGGTCGGCACGCCGTGCACGAGCACGTGCTTGATGCTCGGGAACTTCTCGACGATGCGCTTGAGGCGCTTCATCTCGTCGACATAGGTACCGGCGGGCGACTTGGCCGAATGCACCCAGAACACCGGCAGCTTGTGCTTCGCGACCAGCTTCCACAGCGGATCGAAGAGCGCTTCGTCCGGGAAATGCGCGTAGCCGCTGCGGAAGAACGCGGTCATCGTGAAGTAGAGGCCGCGCATGCCGAGCTGTGTCACCTCCATCTCGAGCTTGGCGAGCTGGTCCTCGCGATAGCCGAAGGGCTCGTCGACCTGGGCGAGGCCGATGAAGCGGCCCGGATAGGCGGTCGACGCGGCGGCGAAGTACTTCGCGAGGTCGCCGTAGATGTGGTCGTTCTGCAGCACGACAGACCTGATGCCGGTGTAGTCCATGTCCGTGACCATCGCGTCGGGTGGCGCCGAGAGGTCCTGCATGTAGGCCGGCAGGAACTGGACGTACTGGAGCTCGCCATTGTGCTCCCACTCGAAGCGGCCGTTGCGGCCGACGCGAAACTTCTTGTCGGTGGCGCGGCCCGCGATCGAGGGATCGTCGGCCTTCCACAGCGGCCGGTCGCTCACCAGCGCGTGGTCGCGCGCGCGGCGATAGGGCTGGTTGCCGTGGACATGCATCGCGCGCTGCTGGTGCAGCAGATGCGTCGCTGCATCCGGGAAGCCGCAGGCCTCGGCGAGCGGCGGGAAGATGTGGCCGTGGCAGTCGATGATCTCGAAGTCGGGAGCAGCAGCCATGTCCTGGTTCCTCAGTTGCGGAAGTTGGGATCGAGACGGTCGCGCAGACCGTCGCCGAGCATGTTGAAGGCGAAGACGAGGCCGGTGATCGCGAGGCCGGGTGCCACGACGAGATGCGGCGCCACCTCGATGAACTCGCGCCCCGCGCCGAGCATCGTGCCCCATTCGGGCGCGGGCGGCTGGACACCGAGTCCGATGAAGCCGAGGGCCGCGCTGACCAGCACCGCCTGGCCGGCGAGCAGGCTGGTCTCGATGATCACCACGGTGAAGGCATTGGGCAGCACGTGGCGGCGCAGGATCTTCGCGCGGCGCGTGCCGGAGGCGATCGCCGCCTTGATGAAATCCTCCTCGCGGATCTCGAGCACGCGGCCGCGGATGAGGCGTGCGAGCGGCGGCACGAAGCTCGCGGTCGTGGCGACAACGAGGCCGGTCATGCCGGCACCGATCACGCTCGCAATGGCGATCGCAAGGATCAGGTTGGGGATGGTGAGCAGCAGGTCGACGAAGCCGGTGATCGCGGCATCCACCTTGCCGCCGCTGTAGCCGGCGATGAGCCCGAGCGTCACACCGATCACGCCGGCGATGGAGACCGCGAGCAGCGCCGCCGCCAGCGTGAAGCGCGTGCCGACGACGAGGCGCGCGAAGAGGTCGCGGCCGATATTGTCGGTGCCGAGCCAGTGCTCGCGCGAGGGCGGCTCGAGCACGGCGAGAAGGCTCCTGCGCGTTGGGATCGATGCCGGGCAGCAGCGGGCCGACCACGGCGATCGCCGCGTAGAGGCCGAGCAGCGTCGCGCCCAGCCAGAGCGGCCAGTTGCGGCGGCGGCGATAGCGGAGTGGAGCGGCGGCCGCCTCAGCCATGGCGCAGCCGCGGGTTGATCGCGAGGTAGAGCAGCTCGACGATCAGATTGATGACCAGGAAGCCGAGCACGAAGATCACCGTGATCGCCTGCACCAGCGTGAAATCGCGTGCGCCGATCGCATTGATCATCAGGTCGCCCACACCCGGCCAGGCGAAGAGCCGCTCGACCACGACCGAGCCGCCGAGCAGGTAGCCGGTCTGCAGCCCGATCACCGTCACGGTCGGAATCAGCGCATTGCGCAGCACGTGGTGCGAGACGACCGCCGGGGCGGCGACGCCCTTGGCGCGCGCGGTGCGCACGTAGTCCTTGCCGAGTTCCTCGAGCACGACGCCGCGGGTCATGCGCGCGACCAGCGCGATCAGCCGCGCCGAGAGCGCGATCGTCGGCATCACGAGCGAGGCCCATCCGGTGAAGCCGAAGCTCGGCAGCCAGCGCCACTCGACCGAGAGCAGGACGATCAGCATCAGCCCGAGCCAGAAATTCGGGATGGCCAGCAGGCCGACGACGACGAAGGAGATCACGAGATCGGGCCAGCGGCCCTGGTTCACGGCGGCAAGCACGCCCGCGGGGATGCCGATCAGTACCGTCACCGCGATCGCCGCCGCCGTCAGCGCGAGCGTCGCCGGGAGCCGCGTGAGGATGTGCGGCAGCGGATTGCCGCGGAAGGTCGAGGAGTAGCCGAAGTCGCCGGCGATGAAGCCGAGCACGCGCGTCACGTACTGCTCGAGCAGCGGCCGGTCGAGGCCGAGCCGCGTGCGCAGCAGATCGATGTCCGCCTGGCTGGCCGTCGCGCCGGCCATCATCATCGCCTCGTCGCCCGGCACCGCCTTGAAGATGAAGAACACGATCGTCACCACGCCGAACGCGATCAGCGGCATGCGGGCAAGACGCGTGACGACGAAGGAGAGCATCCGTACGGCTTGTTCCTCTCCCCCTCTGTTCGCGCGCATGCGCGAATAGAGGGGGTGCCCGAGCGTCAGCGAGGGCGGGGGCGTCCATGGCGTCTCGCGCGAGACGCCATGGACGCCCCCGGCCGCTTCGCGGCCACCCCCTCTATCGGCGCATGCGCGCCGATAGAGGGGGAGATCTCACACCGTCGCGCGGCGGGGGATGGTGAAGACGATCGGCCAGAGCTCGATGCCCTTCACGCCCTTGCGCACCGCCGTGACGTTCTCGTTGACGTGCAGCCACACATAGGGTGCTGCCTGCCAGACGATCTGCTGCACCTCGCCCAGCAGCGCGTTCTGCTTCACGAGATCGACGGTCTCGTTGGCCTGCTTGAGCAGCGCGTCCACCTTGGCGTCGCGATAGCGCCCGATGTTCCAGACGTCGAGCTTGCCGTTGTCGTCGGCGTTCGACTTGAACAGCGACTCGAGGTGATAGAGCCCCGACGCGTTCGACGGGTTGAAGCCGAAGATCGCGACGTCGAAGTTCAGCGCCGCGCGCTCCTTGCGCAGCTCGCCCCAGTACGCACCGCCCTCGATCTTGGTGATCGTCGCGTCGATGCCGACCTGCTGGAAGGCGCGCTGGCAGATCTCGGTGATGCTGACGTCGCCGGGGAAAAGCCCCTCCGAGGCGAGCATGCGCATCTTCAGCGGCTGCCCGCCCTTCTGCAGTTTGCCGTCGGCCCCGGGCGTGAAGCCGGCCTGCCCCAGCAACGCCTTCGCCTTGTCGACCGAGTACTCGTATTCGCCCGCGCGCTTGTAGCCCTGCGTGTCGAAGGCGAGCGGCGAGTCCGAGGCCTTGGCGAAGCCGAAGAACACGCGCTCCGCGATCTGCTTCACGGGCACCGCGTGGTTGAGCGCCTGGCGCACGCGCACGTCGTCGAAGGGCGCGCTCGAGAGATTGATGACGAGGCCGAGAGGCCGCAGGCTCGGCCGCGTCATCACCTCGAGGCTCGCCTCGCGCCGGAGGCCGGCGACCAGCTGCACGGGGACGGAGTCGATCACGTCCACCGAGCCGGTGCGCAGCGCCGCGACGCGCGTGGCCGACTCGGCGATGAACTTGAACACCAGGCGATCGGTGGCCGGCCTGCCGCCCCAGTAGCCGTCGAAGGCCTTGATCGCGACCTCCTGGCCGGGCGTGAAGCCCTCGAGCATGAACGGCCCGGCGCCGACCGGGTTCTGCGCGAAGCCCTTCTCGCCGTGCTTCGCCACCGCGGCGGGCGAGACGATCGAGCCGGAGCCGTGCGCGAAGCTGTTCAGGATCTGCGAGAACTCGGCCTTGGTGCGCACGACCACCGTGCTCTCGTCGATCACGTCGCATCCCGCGACGACGTCCCAGAGCGGCCGGTTCGTCGGCGTGCGTTCGCGATCGATCAGCCGCTCGACGGTGAACTTCACCGCCGCCGCGTCGAGCGGCGTGCCGTCGTGGAACTTCACGCCGCTGCGCAGCTTGAAGCGCACCGACTTCACGTCGCTCGCCAGCTCCCAGCTGGTCGCGAGCGACGGCACGATCTTGAGGTTCTCGTCGAAGTCGACCAGCCGGTCGAACATGCAGTAGCCGACCTCGTAGCCGCCGGGATACGTCGCGAAGGCGCCCTGCGCGGGATCGAGCGCCGTGACGCGCGTGCTCTGGCCGTAGGTGATGGTCTTGCCGGGCGCGGCCTGCGCGACCGCGTTGCGCCAGCCGAGCAGCGGCACGACCGCCGCGCCCGAGAGAAGTCCGAGTGCGCTTCTGCGATGCATGGTGTTTTCCCCTTCCGATGTCGTTGGCGGGCGACGGCTCAGGGCTTCGCGCCGCTGCCGTCCGCCCAGAGCTGGTTCCAGGTGAAGATCGCCGGCTGCCCGCCGGTGTGCACGAAGACGACGACATCGTCCTTCGTGAAACGTCCCTCGCGAATGTGCGCGATCATCCCCGAGGCGGCTTTGCCGGTGTAGACGGGATCGAGGATGATTCCCTCGGTGCGCGCGAACAGCTTCGTCGCCTCGTTGCCGGCCTCGCTCGGCACGCCATAGCGCTCGCCCACGAAGCCGCCGAAATTGGTGATGTCGTCAGGCGTCAGCCGCAGCTCGAGGCCGAGCGCCTCGCAGGTCTCGTTGGCGATCTTCGCGGTGCGCGACGGCACGTCGAACTCGCTGGTCGCGGTGACGCAATGGACGGCGAAGCCGCCGAAGAGCTTGCGCGCGATCTCGAAGCCCGCCGCACCCTTGCCGCTCGACGACATGTAGAACGCCGTGGGCTTCAGCCCGAGCGCGTCGAGCTGCTCGAGCATCTCCATCATCGTCTCGAGATAGGCGACGGCCGAGGCGACGTCGAACATCGGGTTGTCGTTGAGGATGTGCGGCCGCTTGCCCTTGCGCCGGCACGCCTCGGCGAGGCTGTCGAGCAGGTGACGCTGCTCCGCGCGATCGCGCGCGAAGTGCACCTCGGCGCCGAGCAGGTAGTCGACCAGCAGGTTGCCCTGCACCTGGTTCGGCCGCGCGCCCTCGAGCACGAGGATCGTCTCGAGCCCGAGCTTGTTGCACGCCCCCACCGTCTGGCGCGCGGAGTTCGACTGCAGGTCCAGCCCGACGATCACCGTGTCCGGCTTCTCCTGCATCGTGCGCGCGAGCCGGAACTCGAGGTTCCTGAGCTTGTTGCCGCCGAACGCGACGCCGGTCAGGTCGTCGCGCTTCACGAAGATGCGCGGGCCGCCCAGGTGCCTGGCGAGATTCGGTGCCTCGATCAGCGGCGTGTTCTTGATCGCGATGTCGACGCGCGGAATGCGCGCGATCGCGGCGCGAATCTCGGCGAAATCCGCGCGGTCTCCGGCTACTGCCGTCGTCGTCATGTCTGGTTTCCCCCGGGCGCTCCCACCGACGGACGCGAACTTAGCGGGCCGACGCGACGCATGCGATCGCGCGGACCGAAATGCTCGGCCTTCGGTTCTCCTGACGAAAAGTTCTTGATTCGTTCTCAGTCCCGGATAACCTGAAGGCATGGTCGATGAGCTTCCCGCGCAGGCGCGCAAGGGGCGCGGCGCGATCTCCAACCCCGACGGCCGCTTCGAGCCGCGCCAGCGCGTGGCGATCGACGATGGCTGGGGCCGGAACGCCGCCGAGCCCGAGCCGAGCCGTCCCGCCGATCCAGATCTGCCGCCCGCGCCGGAGGACGAGGACGCGCTGCCGCCGCTCGCGACGACGCTCACCGTCGACGCCAGCCGCACGATCATCGCGCGCAACGACTCGCCCGACGTGCCGTTCACGCAGTCGATCAACCCGTATCGCGGCTGCGAGCACGGCTGCATCTACTGCTTCGCGCGGCCGAGCCACGGCTATCTCGGCCTGTCCTCCGGGCTCGATTTCGAGACCAAACTGTTCTTCAAGCCCGACGCCGCCAGGCTGCTGCGCGCCGAGCTGGCGAAGCCGGGCTACAAGCCGAGCGCGATCGCCTTCGGCACCAACACCGATCCCTACCAGCCCGCCGAGAAGCAGCTGCGCCTCACCCGCCAACTGCTCGAGGTGCTGGCCGAGCACGACCATCCGCTGACCATCGTCACCAAGTCGGCCAGCGTGGTGCGCGACATCGACATCCTCGCGCCGATGTCGAAGCGCCGCCTCGCGAAGGTCTTCGTCTCGGTGACGACGCTCGACCGCGAGCTCGCACGGCGCATGGAGCCGCGCGCCTCGACGCCACGCCGCCGGCTCGACGCGATCCGCCAGCTCGCCGAGGCCGGCATCCATGTCGGCGTGATGACGGCGCCGGTCATCCCCGCCCTCACCGACCACGAGCTCGAGTCGCTGCTCGAGGCGGCCGCCGAGGCGGGCGCGGTGTCGGCCGGCTACGTGATGCTGCGCCTGCCCTTCGAGATCAAGGACCTGTTCCGCGAGTGGCTTCAGGAGCACGCGCCGCTCAAGGCGGACCACGTGATCTCGCGCGTCATGCAGCTGCGCGGCGGCCGGCTCAACGATCCCGAGTTCGGCTCGCGCATGACCGGCCAGGGCGTCGACGCCCAGCTGATCGCGCGCCGCTTCCGCCTCGCCTGCCAGCGCCTCGCCCTGAACAGGAACGACTGGTCGCTCGACCTCTCGAAGTTCCACGTCCCGGCGCGGCCGACCCCGCAGCTCAGCCTGTTCTGATTCCCCTCCTGTCGCGCGCAGCGCGACAGGAGGGGAAGCCGCGACTCGGGCACCGTCCTTGTCACGCCCCCGTCATCCCTGTTTCATGCGGCCGCGGCAGAACACGGGTCGGGAGCGCAGGGGTTGTCGGAGATCGTCCTCGAAGGGGTCAGCAAGCGCTGGGGCAGCACGACGGCCGTCGATTCGGTCAGCCTGCGCGTGCCCTCGGGCGCCTTCGTCGTCCTGCTCGGGCCCTCGGGTTGCGGCAAGTCGACGACGCTGCGCCTGATCGCGGGGCTCGAGGCGACCAGCGGCGGGCGCATCACCATCGCCGGCAGGGACGTCACCAACCTGTCGCCGGCCGAACGCGGCGTGTCGATGGTGTTCCAGAGCTACGCGCTCTTCCCGCATCTGTCGGTCGCCGAGAACATCGTCTTCGGGCTGCGGGTGCGGAAGCTGCCGGCCGAGGAGCGCGAGCGGCGGCTCGAGAAGGCCGCGAAGCTGCTCGGCCTCTCGCAGCTGCTCGAGCGCAAGCCCTCGCAGCTCTCGGGCGGACAGCAGCAGCGCGTGGCGCTCGGCCGCGCCATCGTCGCCGAGACGCCGGTCTGCCTGATGGACGAGCCGCTCTCCAACCTCGATGCGCAGCTGCGCCACGAGATGCGCCGCGAGATCCGGTCGCTGCAGCGCCAGCTCGGCATCACGCTGGTCTACGTCACCCACGACCAGGTCGAGGCGATGACCATGGCCGACCGCGTCGTGCTGATGAACGGCGGACGGGTCGAGCAGGACGCGCCGCCCGCCGAGCTCTACGCCGCGCCCGCGACGACCTTCGCGGCGCGCTTCATCGGCACGCCGCCGATGAACCTCATGCGGCTCGCCAACTCGGCCGACGGCGCCGTGGTGCGTGGCACGACCGGGCCCGCCCTGTTCAAGGGGCGCGGCGAGGGACTGATCGTCGGCGTGCGGCCCGAGGCGCTGCACCTCTCGTCGAGCGGCCAGGGGATCGATGCCGAGGTCGTCGCCACCGAGTATCTCGGCGCCGACACGATCCTCACCTGCAGGCTGGGCGACGAGACGCTGACCTTGCGCGCGCCCGGTCAGCTCGCGCACGGCGCGGGCACCAGGCTCCACATCGCCGCGGCACCGGACGCGCTGCACGTGTTCGATGCCGCGGACGGCAAGCGGCTGGGCGGGACCGCCGCCGTGCCGCACTGAGATCCTCAACCCCCGGGAGACGAGAGATGAAGCTGGGACGACGCAACTGGATCGCGGGCATCGCGCTCGCCGCGGCGACGATGATGTCGAGCGCCTCGGCGCTCGCGCAGGAGCTGCAGTTCTACTATCCGATCGCGGTCGGCGGCCCGATCACCAAGCTGATCGACCAGATGGCCGCTGATTTCGAGAAGGAGAATCCCGGCATCAAGATCAAGCCGGTCTACACCGGCTCGTACCAGGACACGATCACCAAGACGCTGACAGCGCTGAAGGGCGGCGAGCCGCCGCATCTCGCGATCCTGCTCTCGACCGACATGTTCACGCTGATCGACGAGGACGCGATCGTCCCGTTCGAGGAGATCTCGAACACCGCCGAGGACAAGGCGTGGATCGCCAGCTTCTACCCGGGCTTCATGGAGAACAGCCAGACCGGCGGCAAGACCTGGGGCATCCCGTTCCAGCGCTCGACGGTCGTGCAGTACTGGAACAAGGAGCTGTTCAAGGAGGCCGGCCTCGATCCCGAGAAGCCGCCGGCCAACTGGAACGAGCTCGTCGAGATGGGCAGGAAGCTCACCAAGAAGGACGCGAGCGGCAACGTCACCCAGTGGGGCGTGTCGATCCCGAGCTCGGGGTTCCCCTACTGGCTGTTCCAGGGCCTTACCACGCAGAACGACGCGCGGCTGATGAACCCGGCGGGCAACGAGGTCTATTTCGACAGGCCCGGCGTCATCGAGGCGCTGCAGTTCTGGGTCGATCTGAGCCGCAAGCACCAGGTCCATCCGCCGGGCATCGTCGAGTGGGGCACCACCCCGCAGGACTTCTTCCAGCGCAAGGTCGCCATGATGTGGACGACCACGGGCAACCTCACCAACGTGCGCAACAACGCGAAGTTCGACTTCGGCGTCGCGATGCTGCCGGCCAACAAGCGGCGCGGCTCGCCGACCGGCGGCGGCAACTTCTACATCTTCAAGAAGACGACGCCCGAGCAGCGCATGGCGGCGCTCAAGTTCGCCAAGTGGGTGACGCAGCCCGAGCGCGCGGCGCAGTGGGGCATCGACACCGGCTACGTCGCGGTGTCGCCCGCCGCCTTCGAGACGGCGCGCATGAAGCAGTACGTCGCCGGTTTCCCGGCGGCCGCGGTCGCGCGCGACCAGCTGCCCCATGCCTGGGCCGAGTTCTCCACGCACGAGAACCAGCGCGTGGTGAAGGCGCTCAACGACGGCCTGCAGGCGGCGCTCACCGGCGCCAAGACGCCCGAGGCCGCGATGCGCGACGCGCAGCGCGAGGCGGATCGCATCCTGCGCCCGTTCAAGTGAGCTGAGGCGTTGCACCTGGTCGTTCCCCCACCCCGGCCCTCCCCCAGTCGCTTCGCTCCGGGGGAGGGGGACTCGTTGCGCGCAGCGTCGACGTCGCGCGCGACGTTCCCCCTCCCCCCAGCCGAAGGCTGCGGGGGAGGGTCGGGGTGGGGGGCGGTCCAGAACGCAGAGCAGCACCAGCGATGACTCGCACCTCCGCCAACATCCATGGCTGGCTGCTGCTGCTGCCCGCGGCGGTGCTGCTCGTGGGGTTCACGCACTGGCCGGCGATCGCGACGCTGTGGCAGAGCTTCTACTCGACGCCCAAGGGCAACCGGCCCGCGCGCTTCATCGGCCTCGATCAATACCAGACGATGGTCGAGGACCCGGTATTCTGGAAGGCGCTCACCAACAACTTCTTCTACGCGCTCGGCACGATCCCGACCTCGATCGTGCTCGCGATCCTGATGGCGCTTTGGGTGAACCAGCGGCTCGCCGGCCGCGGCTTCCTGCGCATGGCCTATTTCACGCCGACCGTGCTGCCGATGATCGCGGTCGCGAACATCTGGCTGTTCTTCTACACGCCCGATTACGGCCTCATCGACCAGGTCGCGCGCAAGCTGGGCTTCGGCGCCACCAACTGGCTGGGCGACCAGGACACCGTGCTCGGCGCGCTGATCGTCATGACGATCTGGAAGGAGGCCGGCTTCTTCATGATCTTCTATCTCGCGGCGCTGCAGCAGATCCCGCCGAGCCTGTCCGAGGCCGCGGCGCTCGAGGGCGCGTCGCGCTGGTACTTCTTCCGCCGCGTGATCTTCCCGCTGCTGATGCCGACCACGCTGTTCGTGCTGGTCAACGCGATCATCAACTCCTTCCGGCTGGTTGACCACGTGGTCGCGATCACCAAGGGCGGGCCGGACAACGCCAGCTCGCTGCTGCTGTTCTACATCTACGAGGTCGCCTTCAAGTTCTGGGACACCGGCTACGGCGCGGCGCTGACGATGGTGCTGCTGGCACTCCTCGCGCTGCTGGCGCTCGGCCAGTACTTCTTCCTCGAGAAGCGGGTGCACTACAGGTGACACCGACGCGACACGACCTCATGGAGGCGCGCGGGCTTCGACCGCGTGCTCGAGACCTTCGCCGCCTGGCTGCTCGGCCTCGCCTGGTTCCTGCCGCTGATCTACGCGCTGTGGACCGCCTTCCACCCGGCCGAGTTCCAGGCGCGCTTCGAGCCCTTCGCGCCGCTGACGCTCGACAACTTCATCAAGGCGTGGAACGCGGCGCCGTTCGGGCGCTACTTCGTCAACACGATCCTGCTCTGCGCGATGATCCTCGCGGTGCAGCTCGTCCTGGTGACGCTCGCCGCCTACGCCTTCGCGCGCTTCGAGTTCTTCGGCCGCGAGGTGGCCTTCGCGCTGGTGCTGATGCAGCTGATGATCATGCCCGACGTGCTGATCGTCGAGAACTACCAGACGCTCCGGAAGCTCGGGCTGATCGACACGCTGCTGGGCATCGGCCTGCCCTACATGGCCTCGGCCTTCGGCATCTTCCTGCTGCGCCAGACCTTCAAGACCGTGCCGCGCGAGCTGGACGAGGCGGCGCGCGTCGAGGGCTGCAGCTACCTGCAGCTCCTATGGAAGGTCTACGTGCCGCTGGCGAAGCCGGTCTACATCGCCTTCGGCCTCGTCTCGGTCAGCTACCACTGGAACAACTTCCTGTGGCCGCTGATCGTCACCAACTCGGTCGAGACACGGCCGCTCACCGTGGGCCTGCAGGTCTTCGCGCTCGTCGATCAGGGCATCGACTGGGCGCTGATCTGCGCCGCGACGCTGCTCACCTCGGGCCCGCTGCTGGTGGGCTTCCTCCTGTTCCAGCGCCAGTTCGTCCAGAGCTTCATCCGCGCCGGGATCCGCTGAGCCGACCTGCCCTGCCCGCCCTGGCGCCGGTGGCGATCCCGAGTCGCGCCAGGCTCGCATTCACGACCGCCTCGGCGCAGGCGATCGTGTCCTCGAGATCGAAGCCGAAATAGACACGGTGGTAGTGCCACGCGGTGGCGCTCAGGAAGTATCGGATGTTCGCCGCCGCGATGCGCCGCTCCCGAGCCGGCGCGCCCGGCGCATGCGCTTCGAGGAGGTCGAGCACCGCGTCCCACCGCCGGCGCGCCGCCGTGCGCCGGATGCGATCGAAGATCTCCGAATGCAATGCTGCCCGGGTCAGCGCCGCCTCCGCCTCGAACCGCCCGTAGAGCCCGCGCGGATAGCTGGCGAGATCGTCGAGGGAGGCGGGCGGCGGCGGCGGGTCGATCCGCCGCTGCGCCGCCAGGGCGACGGCGTCGAGGAACGCGTCGCGGGTCGCGAAGTAGCGGAACACCGTGCGCTCCGAGATGCCGGCGGCCTCGGCCACGCTGCGCACGGTCAGCGTCGAGACGGAGCCGCGCACGAGGACGTCGAGTGCCGCGTCCAGGATGGCGCCCTCGGTCAGCGCGCTGCGGCGCTCGGCGAGGGTGGGGGAAGCCGCACGACGACGCCGCGTTGACAGTCTGTCTGACATGATGTCAGTGTGTATGACATAGAAGGCGGACGGCGGCCAGGAGGAGTTGCAGGCATGGAAGCGAAGCCATCGACGGTGAAGGCGGGAGAAGGACAGGTCCTCGACGTGCTGGGCACGCGGCTGCGCTTCCTGTGCCTGCCCGAGCAGACGCGCAAGGCGTGGTCGCTGATGGAAGCCGACCTGCCCTTCGGCGCCGGCCCTCCCCCGCACCATCATCCCTGGGACGAGGCCTACTACGTCGTCGCCGGCGAGATCGACTTCGAGATCGGCGGCGAGCAGAAGCGCGTCGCCGCGGGCGACTTCGTCTACGCGCCGGCCGGCACGGTCCACGCCTTCCGCGGCGCGTCGAAGACAAACCGGCGCGGCTCCTGGTCTTCGATGCACCGGGACACGCGGCGCAGTTCTTCCGCGACCTCGACGCCGAGGTGAAGCGGATCCCCGAGGACCTGCCCAAGGTTCGGGCATCGGCGACCGTCACCAGGTGCACTTCCTGCGCTGATCCGCGGTTGTCGCGACTCACGGCGCGGGACTAGCCTCGCGGCCGTGGTCGGATTCATTTTCGAGAAGCGTGTCGAGGGCCTCGTGGCCGGCGTCGACGAGGCCGGACGCGGGCCGCTCGCGGGGCCGGTGGTCGCGGCGGCCGTGGTCGTGCCGGCGAAGCGCGTGCCGCGCGGCCTGCGCGGTCTCGTCGACGATTCCAAGCAGTTGACGCCCGAGGCGCGCGGCGCGGCGCTGATCGCGATCCGCGAGGCGGCGTCGCGCGGCGAACTCGTCTTCGCCATCGGCGCGGCGTCCTGCGCGAGATCGAGGCGATCAACATCCTGCAGGCGACCTTCCTGGCGATGCGCCGCGCCGTGACGCGCCTGCCCGTGACGCCCGCGCGCATCCTCGTCGACGGCAACCAGCCGCCGCGCGGACTCGCCTGCGCGATCGAGACGATCATCGGCGGCGACGCGCGCTGCTTCTCGATCGCCGCGGCGTCGATCGTCGCGAAGGAGATCCGCGACCGCGCGATGCGCCGCCTCGCTTCGCGTCATCCCGGCTTCGGCTGGGAGACGAACATGGGCTACGGCACGCCCGAGCATCTACAAGGGGATCGAGTCCCGAGGACCCACGCGACACCATCGCTTGAGCTTCGCGCCGCTCGCGCAGGGGCGTCTGAAGCTCGATCCGGGACTCAGTCCAAGCCGTTGATTCCACATATCGATTGACGGCGACTCGGGCGCGACTCAGATTGCGCGCGCCATGGCGCGAACGACCCCTGCCTCCTCGTCCGACCCCGAGCTCCTCGGCGCGGGCAACCGTCTCCTCGTCGGAGACTGCATCGAGATCATGAAGTCCCTGCCCGACGCGAGCGTCGACATGGTCTTCGCCGATCCGCCCTACAACCTGCAGCTCCGCGGTGCCTTGCACCGGCCGACAATTCGAAAGGTCGACGCGGTCGACGACGCCTGGGACCAGATCGGCGACTTCAGCGCCTACGACGCGTTCACGCGCGCCTGGCTCGGCGAGGCGCGGCGCGTGCTCAAGCCCGACGGCACGATCTGGGTCATCGGCAGCTACCACAACGTCTTCCGTCTCGGCAGCGCCTTGCAGGATCTCGGCTACTGGGTGCTCAACGACGTGGTGTGGCGCAAGGCCAACCCGATGCCGAACTTCCGCGGCCGCCGCTTCACCAACGCGCATGAGACGCTGATCTGGGCCGCGCGCGAGCAGAAGTCCCGCTACACCTTCAACTACGCCTCGATGAAGGCGCTCAACGACGACATCCAGATGCGCAGCGACTGGTTCATCCGCTGTGCACCGGCGCCGAGCGCATCAAGGACGAGGACGGCAAGAAAGCGCATCCCACGCAGAAGCCCGAGGCGCTGCTCCATCGCGTGATCGTCGCGGCGTCGAAGCCGGGCGATGTGATCCTCGATCCGTTCTTCGGCAGCGGCACGACGGGTGCCGTCGCCAAGCGCCTCGGCCGCCGCTTCCTCGGCCTCGAGCGCGACGAGACCTACGCCGAGGTGGCGCGCAGGCGCATCGCCGCGGTGCGCAAGGCCGACGACGAGACGATCGAGCCGACGGGGTCGAAGCGCGACGAGCCGCGCATCCCCTTCGGCTGGCTGGTCGAGCGCGGCCTGCTGCAGCCGGGCGAGGTGCTGAGCGATCCCACCGGCCGCTGGACAGCGCGCGTGCGCGCCGACGGCACGCTGATCTCGGCCGAGCACAAGGGCTCGATCCACCAGGTTGGCGCGGCCGTCAGGGCGCCCCGGCGTGCAACGGGCTGGACCTTCTGGTGCCATGTCGTCGAGGGCAAGCGCGTCCCCATCGACGTGCTGCGGCGAAAGCTGCGCGCCGAGCTGAACTGACCGCCGCTCAATCCGCCGCGGCGCGCACGGCGCCGGAGAAGCGCAGCGGCAGCCGCAGCGTGAAGGTGGAACCGGCGCCCATCTCGCTGGCGACCGAAATGTCGCCGCCATGCAGCGCCGCGATCTCGCGCGCGAAATGCAGCCCGATTCCGGTGCCCGCCACGCTGCGCGAGGTGGAGGCCCGGAAGAACCGGGTGAAGAGCTGCGGCAGCTCCTGGGAGGGGATGCCCACGCCATGGTCGCGGATCGCCACGGTGGCGTCGGTCCCGACGCGCGCGAGCCGGATGACCACGCGTCGCGAGCTGCCCGAATACTTCACGGCGTTTCCGAGGATGTTCGCGAGCGCCTGTTCGATCAGCTGCTGGTCGGCCTCGACCTGCACGGCCTCGTCGGCGCCTTCGATGGCGATCTCGAAATCGGGCGTCACCGCGCGCTGATGCTCGCGCAGCTCGACGATCAGCGCCGCGAGATCGAACGACGACGGCTTCAGCTCGAGCTGCCCCGCCTCCAGGCGCGCGCTCGACAGCGTCACCTCGGTGAGGCCCGTCATGCGCGCCACGGCGGCCCGGATGCGGTGCAGGCGGCGCATGATCTCTTCGTCGGCGCCCTTGAGCCGCGCGATCAGGCGCTGCGTCGCGCCGTCGATGATGGCCAGCGGAGTGCGGAACTCGTGGCTCGCGACGGCGACGAAGCGCCGCTGCTGCAGGTTCGCCTCGCGCTCCACCTCCAGCGCGCGTTCGAGCATCGCGGCGTGGCGCTCGCGCTCCGTGACGTCGCGATAGAGCGTGACGCTGCCGCCCTCCGAGGTCGGGCCGGTCGATCACCTCGATGGTGCGGCCGTCGGGAAGCTTCAGATCGGGCGGCTTGCGCGACGGATCCGGATGCTCGCGAGCCGCACCGAGAGCCACGCCTCCATCTGCGCCGGCGACCAGTCGGTCCAGGTCGCGGCCGCCGCCTGGCGCAGGACATCTACGCGATCGCCGCCGTACTTCAGGAGCGGCTTGAGCGCCGGCAGCATCTGGCCCGCGCGGTCGTTCCAGGCGACCAGCCGGTCGTAGCGATCCCACATGACGAAGCCGTCGGCCATGCTGCTGATGCCGTCGCGGAAGCGCGCCTCGCTGGCCGCGAGCTCGGCGGCGGCGCGGCGCTGCTGGGTGACGTCGCGGAAGATGCTGACATGCCCGCCTTCCGAGGTGCGGTGATCGACGATCTCGACCACGCGGCCGTCCCCGAAAGACGAGCTCGAACGGGATGCCGGGCTCCCGGCGCGAGTGCAGGCGGCGCTCGACCAGCGCCGCGATGCGCTCGTCGCTCCAGTGCGGATAGGCGGTCCGCGCCGAGAGTCTGTTGAGCTCGGCCAGCCCGATGCCCACGCGCACATGCGGCGCGACGTTGGGCAGCAGGTCGAGGTAGCGCTGGTTCCACAGCAGCAGGTGTCCGTCGCGGTCCCACAGCGCGAGGCCCTCGCCCATGCTGGAGATCGCGTCGCGGAAGCGCTCCTCGCTCTCGGCCAGCCGGCGCACCCACGCCTCGCGCTCGGTGACGTCGCGATAGAGCACCACGACGCCGGCGGACTCGGTGCGCCGCTGGGTCATCTCGATCTGCGGCCGTCGGCGAGTTCCAGGATCTCGACGCGCTCCTCGGAAGGCTTGCGCGTGGTGCGCTGCTCGACCCACTCCCGCTGCCGCGCCTCGTCCCATTCCGGATGGGCCGCGCGGATCGCCAGCCAGGTCAGGCGATGCGAATCCATGCCGAGCTGGAGCAGGCCCCGGAGATGCGGCAGATGCTCGAAGAGCCGCTCGTTCCATCCCGCCAGCAGCCGGTCGCGACCCCAGACGAGCATGCCGTCCGCCATGCCTTCCATCGCATCGCGCACGTCCATCGTCTCCTGATCGATGGCGGCCCGGAAGCGGCGCCGCGCGGCGGCCAGCAGGCTCAGCCCGCCGACCATGGCCAGCAGCGCGAACACCACGACGGCGCTCCAGTACGCATGCGTTCGCGGGTCGAGGAGCGGATACAGCAACCAGGCCGACCCCGCGACCAGGCCGAGGATCGAGAGGAGGATCAGCGCCGCGCCGATCCGCGCGATCCGGGCGCTGGCCGCGAATTCCCCGGCGGCGCGCCGGCCGATCACGACGACACCGTCCGCGTGCGCGCGCACGGCGCCGTCGTCGGGCGCTCGAAGCGCCGGCTTCCTGTCGGCGTCATCACTGGGCCGCGTCGACGATCGCGGCGGCCTGCTGCCGTCGCGGCAGGGTGACGAAGAAGGTCGTGCCCGCGCCGACCACCGAGTCGACGTCGACATGCCCGCCATGCATCTCCACCAGCTCGCGCACGAGGTGCAGGCCGATGCCGGTGCCCGGGATGCCCATCGCCGTCGAGGCGCGGAAGAAGCGCGTGAAGAGCTGCGGCAGCTCGTCGGCCGGGATGCCGACGCCGTGATCGCGGATGGCGACGCGCACGACGCCGGCGCCGGGTTCGACCCGGACCTCGACGTCCCGCGAGCGGCCAGAATACTTGACCGCGTTGGAGAGCAGGTTCGCGAAGATCTGCTCGAGCAGCTTGGGATCGCCCTCGACCTCGCTGTCGCCGCCGGTCGGCTCGAAGCGGATGGCGTGCTGCCGGCTGATCTGCGCCTGGCGCTCGACGACGTCGCGCAGCAGCGCCACGAGGTCGGCAGACGCCCGCCTGCATCTCGATCCGGCCGTCGTCGAGGCGCGCGCTCGACAGGGTGCGGTCGATGAGCTCGGTCATGCGCGAGACCGCGCCGCGGATGCGGTCGAGCCGCTTGTCGATCTCCGGATCGCCGCCGCGCAGCCGCGCCAGCAGCCGCTGCGTCGCGCCGTCGATCACCGCCAGCGGCGTGCGGACTCGTGGCTGGCGATCGACACGAAGCGCCGCTGCTGGGCGTTCATTTCGCGCTCCGCCGCGAGCGCGCGCTCGAGCTCCGCCTGCTGGCGATCGCGCGCGGTCACGTCGCGCCCGGTGCCGCGATAGCCGCGGAACTCGCCCGCGGCGTCGTAGACCGGCTTGCCGTGGATCTCGATCTTGCGCGGCTCTCCGCCCGCGGGATCGGGTTCGGCGAAGCAGAAGCCGCGGATCACCTCGCGCCGCGCGATCATGGCGGCGAGGTCGAGGCGGGCGGCCAGCGGTTCGCGCCCGCGATGCCGGTCGAACTCGTCGCGGGTGCGGCCGACGAGGTCCGCCGGCTCGACGCCGACGCGACGCACCCCGCCCGACACGAAGGTGAAGCGACCGTCGGGTCCGGTCTCCCAGAACCAGTCCGACGCCACGTCCGCGAAGTCGTGGAACCGCGCCTCGCTCTCGGCGATCTGCCGGGCCCGCCGGCGCGCCTCGGTGACGTCGCGATAGATCGACACCACGGCCGCCGCTGGAGGTCGGCTGCTCGATGATCTCGATCGACGTCCCGTGGATGTTGTGACCTCGATCGGCTGTCCGAGCGTGTCGCGGCGCGACTTGCGGCGCGCGATGTAGCTGCGCCAGTCCCATTGCGGCTGGCGGTCGATCAGCCGCGCCTCGAGATGCGCGATGCAGTCGGCGTAGGAGATGCCCGGCCGCACCACCTCCGCCTCGATCGGCGCGATGCGCTCGAAGCGCTTGTTCCAGGCGACCAGCCGGTCCTCGGCGTCCCACAGCGTGAAGCCGTCCGCCATCCTCTCGATGCCGTCGCGGAAGCGCATCTCGCTCTCGCGCAGGGCGGCATCGGGCGGCGCGCTGCTCGGTGACGTCGTTGTAGGTGACGACCGTGCCGCCGTCGCTCGTCGGGTGCGGGGTCGCGATGATGATGCGGCCCCGCCGAGTTCACGATCTCGAACGACTCCCCGCGCAGATCCGCCTCGGCGCGCCGGCCGATCATGGCCTCGATCTCGGTCGCGGAGGCGCCGGGACGCAGCACCTTCACCGATTCGCGGCGCAGGGTGTCGAGGTCGATGCCGACGACCAGCAAGTGCGCCGCATGCGGCAGCATCTCCCGGGCGCGCGCGTTCCAAGCCACCAGCCGTTGCGCGGCGTCCCAGAGCATGAAGCCCTGGGCCATGCTCTCGATGCCGTCGCGGAAGCGCGCCTCGCTCTCGCGGATCGCCGCCGCCGCGGCGTACTGCTCCGTGACGTCCTGGTAGGTGACGACCACGCCGTCGTCGCTGGTGCTGTGCGACGTCGCGACGACGATGCGCCCACCCGTCCTGATCTCGAACGACTCGCCGCGGCGCTGTGCCTCGACCCGGCGCTCGACGATCTCGCGCAGCCGCCCCTCCGGCAGATCCGGCAGGAGGCTTCGTGCGGCGCCGATCAGGAAGGCAAAGCGGTCGATCCCCGCCACGAACAGGGCCCTTGCGTGCGGCAGCAGCGCTTCGGCGCGGCTGTTCCAGCTGAGGAGGCTTCTCGTCGGCGCTCCACAGCATGAATCCCTGCGACATGCTCTCGATGCCGTCGCGGAAGCGCGCCTCGCTCGCGGCCAGGGCACGTTGCGCGCGCGCGTGCTGCGTGACGTCCGCGTAGAGGCTGAGGATCCCGCCCTCCGAGGTGCGCACCTCGCTGAACTCGATGACGCGGCCGTCGGGGAATTCCCTGGACCAGCGCTCGCCGCACGCCGCGTGGCGCGCGACGCGTTCCGAGATGCGCTCCTGCAGCTCCTGCTCGGGGATGCCGGGCCAGGCGATGCGCATCGCCGTGTCGATGAAGGCGTCGAAGGTGATGCCGGGCCGGAGAACCGCCGCGGCCGTGGGCCAGATCTCCACGTAGCGTCGGTTCCAGGCGACGAGGCGGTCGCGCACGTCCCACAGCGCATAGCCGATCGGCATGCTGTTGATGCTGTCGGCCAGCCGCGCCTCGCTCTCGGCGATCCGCTCCTGCGCCTCGCGAAGATCGGTGACGTCGCGGGCGACACCGCGATAGCCGAGGAAGCGCCCGGACTCGTCGCGCAGCGGCCGGCCGCGGATCTCCCACCAGGACCGCTCGCCGCTCGGCCGCACGCTGTCGACGATGAAGCCGCGGATCAACTCGTGCCGCTCCATCATCGCCTGGAGCTCGGCGACCAGCGGCGAGATCGAGCCATGGAGCAGCTGCGCGCGCTCGATGCGCGTCTTGCCAAGGAACGCCTCGGGCGGCCTGCCCTCGCGCCGGCGCCGTCGGAAACGTAGCTGAAGCGATGCTGAGCGTCGGTCTCCCAGAACCAGTCGGTGGCGATCGCGGCGAAGTCCTTGAACCGGACCTCCGTCGAGTCTCGCAGCTGCCCCTCGGCGCGCAGCCGTCCGCGCACCGCCCAAAGCAGTCCCGAGATCAGGCCGATGGCCGCAATGCTCATCAGCACCCCGGCCGCCAGCCACGTCGCGTGCGTCCGCGTCCACTCCCGGAAGAGCTCGGCGTCGTCGCGCGTCGCGATGGCGATGACCGGGAAGCGTGCGAGATGCTCGTGGCTGACGATCGCGCGCCCTGTAGAGAACGGCGAGAAGGTCTCGGCCGTGCCCATGGGCTGCGCCATGCCGGCGATCCAGCCGGCCGCGGCACGCAGCGGCGTCGAGTCAGGAGTCTCTGGTGCGGTCGCGAGAAGGAACCCCTCGCGATGGGCGAGCGCGATCTGCGTCGCGGTCCCGCGCCTGACGGGATCCAGGCTCCTCAGGACTTCGGCGGACGGCACGCTCACCAGAGCCACGGCCTGGAGCGCCCCGGACTCGTCGCGCAGCGCGACGCTCACCACGAAGGCGAGAACCGGACGGGTCAGCAGCCTGAACGGCGGCGAGATCGCGACCCCGTCGCGGATCTCGGCACCGGGCTCTGCGTGCATACGGAAAGACGGCTGCTGAGCGATTGAGATCGCGCGGCCTCGCAGATCGGCATTCGTGCTGGCGCCCACGAGTCGCCCGTCCGCGTCGGCGACGCTGATGCCCACCCAGCCCCGGGGCCGCGGAGAGCAGCTTGTTGATCAGGTCCTGGAGGCGCGCATTGCCGGGCTCGAGGAGCGAGCGATCCTCGGCGATGTGGCGGCGCAAACCCAGCGCCAGGGCCGCCGCGCGATCGATCATCTCGTCGGCCTGAAGCGCGAGCGAGGTCGCGATCTGCGCGGTGGCGAGATGCGACTCCCGGACGGCCGAGCGCCAGCTCTCGAGGACAGCCCAGCCGACTGCGGCGAGCATGAGCACCGCGGCCAGCGTGCCGATGATGGCCTGCCTGCTGGCGGAGCGATCGCGCGGCGCACGGTCGGTCATTGCGCGGCGATCTCCAGCTGCTGGTCGCGCTCGCGCGGCAGGCGCACGGTGAAGGTGGACCCCTCGCCCAGGCGGCTCGCGACGGCGACCTCGCCGCCATGCATGCGGACCAGCTCGCGCACGAGGTGCAGGCCGATGCCGGTGCCGGCCACGCCCTCGGCGGAGCGCGCGCGGAAGAAGCGCTGGAACAGCTTGGCGACGTCCTCGGCGTCGATGCCGATGCCGCTGTCGCGCACCTTGACGACGCAATCCTCGCCCTCGACGGCAACCGAGACGTCGACACGCCGCGAGGCGCCCGAGTACTTCACCGCGTTGGAGAGCAGGTTGGTGAAGATCTGGTCGGCGAGGCGGGAGTCGCCCACGATCTCCAGCACCGGCGGCGCATCGCAATGGATGTCGAATTCGGGCGCGATGCTGCGCTGGCGCTCGCACAGCTCGCGCAGCAGGGCGACGATGTCGAACGGCTCCGGCTTGAACTCGATGCGGCCCTCGTCGAGCCGCGCGCTCGCCAGCGTGCGGTCGATGATCTGCGTCATGCGGGCGACCGCGCTGCGGATGCGCAGGAGTCGCTTGCCGGCATCCGGCGGCAGGGTGTCGGCGAGGGTGGCGACCAGTCGCTGGGTCGCGCTGTCGATCACCGCGAGCGGCGTGCGGAACTCGTGGCTCGCGATCGAGATGAAGCGGCGATGCTGCGCGTTCACCTCGCGCTCGCGGATGAGCGCGCGCTCGACCTCGGCGCGCTGGCGCATGCTCTCGGTGATGTCGCGACCGATCCCGCGATAGCCGGCGAAGGCGCCCGTCGCGTCGCGCAGCGTCCAGCCCGTCATGGCGATCTGGACGACGCCGCCGAGCGGCAGGGTCGCCGGCAGCACGAGGTCGTGGAAGGACTCGCGCCGCGCCACGCGCGCGGCGAGCTCGCCAGTCCGGGGGCATCGGCCGCCACGGGCCATGGCAGGTCGCCCACCGCGCGGCCGAGGAACTCCTGCGGCTGCGAGCCGAAGCGCCGCACGCCGTCCGACACGTAGGCGAACCGGCACTCGACGTCGGTCTCCCACATCCAGTCGGAGCCGGCCTCCGCGTAGTCGCGCACCCGGGCCTCGTTCTCGGCGAGGCGACGGTGGATTCGCCTCAGCTCGGTGACGTCGCGCGCGCCGCCGCGATAGCCGGCGAAGCGCTGCTCGGAATCGAACAGCGGCTTGAGCTTGCCGGCGAACTCGACCACCGACGTGCCGTCGCTCAGCAGCAGCTCGAGTCGCGGAACGATTCCTGGAGGTCGAGCCCGCGCCACCAGCCCGCGCCGCCTGCGTCTCGCCGAACATGCGCCGTCCCGGCGCGCTGCCCGAGCTCGGCGAGGAAGTCGCCGACCGCCGCGGTGGCCCCGAGACGCCGAGCGCGCGGATCCCGTGCGACACGTAGGTGAGACGATGCTCCGCCTCGGTCTCCCAGAACCAGTCCCGAGGAGGTGCTCGCGAAATCGCGGAACCGGCCCTCGCCTCCACGGAGAGCTGCTCGATCAGGCGCCGCTCGTCGGTGACGTCGCGGGAAGATCGAGATCATGCCGCCGTCGCTCGTGCGCCGGTCGGTGACCTCGATGACTCGGCCCCTTGAGCGTCCTCAGCTCCGTCCCTTCGAGGCTGCGGCGCGCGCGCATGCGCGCCTCGACCACGCGCTCGACCTCGCTGCTGCCGACGTCAGGCCGGATGATCTGATAGCCCGAGGCGATCAGATCGCGACCCGAAGCGCCCACGAAGAGCCGGTCGGGGTGATGCGGATGATCTCGACGTAGCGGCGGTTCCAGCGAGCACCCTGTCCTCGGAATCGAACAGCATCACGCCGTCGGCCATGCTCTCGATGCCGTCGCGAAACCGCGATTCGAGCGAGCGGCTCTCGGCCTGGAGGCGGAGCAGGTGGCTGCGCATCATCGCGGTGAGCCAGACCGCGAGCCCCGCGACGAGGACGAGGATGGTGCCCATCACGAGGAAGGTCAGGCGCTCGCGATAGAAGAAGTCCGACACGAGGTCGTCGCGCGCCACGCTCGCGACCACCGTCAGCGGATACCCGCCCAGCGCGTTCCAGGCGACGGCTGCCGGTGCGACCGTCGAGCGTGGCCTGCCCTCGGCGCACGCCGCTCGGCACGTCGCCGCGCGGCGCCGGGATCTCCGCGGTCGCCGGCAGACCTGCGGATTGGACGAGCCGCGTCGTTGCAGCACCACGCCATCGTCCCGGATCAGGGCGATCTCGGTCTGCAGGTGCTGACCGCCCGACGATCCCTCGAGCAGCTGCGACACCGGCAGGGTCGCGGCGACGGACGCCCAGGAAGCGGCCGCGCGCATCGATCACCGCGCGCGACAGCGCGATCACCGGAATGCCCGAATTGGGTCTGCGCGAAGGGCCTCGTGATCGCGAGGCCCCGAGACGGCGCCGCTGCGATGCGCCCTCGAAGAATTCCGCGCCGGCCGCATTCGGCGCGCGGCGCATCGCGACGTCCGGAGCTCGCCACGATCTCTCCGGCGGCGTCGCGGATGCCCGAACCGGTTCACGTCGGCATTCGCGCGCGTCAGCTCCTGCAGCCGCCGGTGCAGGACGTCGCGCCCCGCCGGGGCGCCCTCGGAAAGCGCTTCGACCGCGACGAAGGAGAGGTCGACGAGCGTGCGGTTGATCGCGTCGACGCGTCGTTGCAGCGAGGCCGCGGCCGCGCCCGTGTGTCGGAGATACGGGCCTCGTCGACGTCGACATGTCGCACCCAGCTCTCGCGGATCGCATAGCCGAGGCCGAGTGCGAGCAGCAGCACGGTGAGCGCAAGGGCGCCGCGGTGGCGCGCAGGCGCCAGCCGTTCTCCGCCGAGAGCATGCCCGGCGGAACGATGAGCTCCCGCGTCACGTCGCGGAACGCGCTGCTGCGACCGATCAGGCGGCCTTGCTGGGGATGCTCAGCAGGTCGTCAACGACGCGCAGCAGATCGCGGTGATCGATCGGCTTGCCGAGGTAGGAGTCGGATTGAGATCCGCCACGGCATGACGATCGCGCACGTCGGGTCAGCGCGGTGAGGAAGATGAACGGCAGGCCGTTCAGGTCCGGCCGGTCGCGACGCAGCGAGTCGAGCACGTCGAAGCCCGACATCACCGGCATCAGCCGGTCGCAGATCACGAGATCCGGCGGCTCGCTCAGGATGAGCGCGAGGCCCTCCTGACCGTCGGCACCGGCCGAGACCGAGCAGCCCGCCTCGGTGAGCACGTCGACGAGATCCTCGCGCAGCGCGTCCTCGTCCTCCACGACCACGATCTTCTTCATGTTCGGCTTCTCCTGCTGTGTTGACGTCTATTCTGCGGCATCGCGGGCGGGGTTCACCGCCGGCTGCCGCCGCGGCAGGGTCACGGTGAAAGTGGATCCCTTGCCGATCTCGAAGCGACCTCCACCCGGCCGCCATGCATCTGGACGAGCTCGCGCACGAGATGCAGACCGATGCCCGTCCTGGAATACCCATCGATGTGCGCGCCGGAAGAACCTCGTGAAGAGCTGCGACATCTCGTCCGCGGGAATCCCGATTCCGTGGTCGCGCACGTCGACGCGAATCGTCGCCGGCATGGCCGAGACGGCGACCTCGACCCCCGCGCGAGCGCCCGGAATACTTCACCGCCTTGGACAACAGATTGGTGAAGACCTGCTCAGGAGCTTCACGGTCGCCCTCGCATGGACCTCCGCCTCGGTGCCCGTCAGCGCGATGGCGAAGCTGGGACTGATCTGGCGCTGGCGATCGGCGACCTCGCGCAGCAGCGCGGAAAGGTCGAAGCCCCGCGGCAGGAACTCGATGCGGCCCCTCGTCGAGGCGGGCGCTGGAAAGTGTCCGCTCAATCAGCTCGGTCATCCGCGACACGGCGCCGCGGATGCGGTCGAGACGCCGGCCCGAATCCGGGTCGATGGCGTGGAGCTTGGCCATCAGCCGCTGCGTGGCGCCGTCGATGCGGCAAGCGGGGTCGGAACTCGTGGCTCGCGATCGAGACGAAGCGGCGCTGCTGAGCGTTCATCTCGCGTTCCGCCACCAGCGCGCGCTCGAGCTCGGCCTGGGCGCGCAGCTGGGCGGTGGCGTCGTGCATGATCGTGACGATGCCGCCCTCCGAGGTGCGGTTCTCGATCACGCGCAGGGTCCGCCCGCTCGGCCATTTGACGTAGCGCGCGACGCCCCAGTTCGCTGCGCCAGCGCATGCGCTCCGCCAGGTGCTCGCCGAGTTCCGCCTCGCCGAGCTCGGGGGTCTTGAGGCGCAGGAGGTCGCGCGCGAAGTCCTCGAAGGGCTTGCCCACCGCGATCGCGGACTGCAGCTCCCGGCACCAGCGCCACCGCCTGGTGGTTCCAGGCGAAGATGCGGTCCTGGGGATCGCAGAGCAGGAACCCCTCGCCCATGCTGTCGATGCCGTCCCAGAACCCGGGCCTCGCTCTCGCCAGGCGCCGGACCAGGCGGCGCTCCTCGGAAACGTCGCGATAGACCGTGATGGTGCCGCCGTCGGACATGGCCCGGTCGCGGGCCTCGATCACGTGTCCGTCCAGCGTCGTGAAGACGACGGTGGAGCGCGCGGTGCGCGCCGCGAGGCGGGCCTCGACCCAGCGCTCGATCTCCGCCGGCGAGGCCGTCGGCATCACCAGCGCCGCCGCCCGCGCCATCGACTGCGCGAAGGGATCCCCGACCTGCCAGAGATGCGACACATGGGAGAGCATGTCGCGTGCGCGCTGGTTCCACAACAGCAGGCGGTCCTGGGCGTCCCACATGACGAATCCCTCCGCCATGCTCTCGATGCCGTCGCGGAAGCGCGCCTCGCTGGCCTCGATCAGGGCGGCCGCGCGCCGCTGCTCGGTGACGTCGCGATAGACCGAGACCCAGCCCGAATCCGATGTCCGGTGCTCCATGATCTCCAGGATGCGGCCGTCCGGGAGGGTCATCTCCGAGCGCATCTCGTTGCCCGCGCTGCGCGTGCAGCGGCGCTCGAGGAACGTCGCGCGCTCCGCCGCGCTCATGTGCGGATAGTCGCGCTCCAGATTGTCGGCGACGATCTCGCGCAGGCGTGGCCGACGCGCAGGCCGGCCGCGGGGAAGAGCGCCGCATAGGCGCGGTTCCACGCGAGCAGCCTGTCCTCGCTGTCCCACAGCGCGAAGCTGTCGCTCATGCTCTCGATGCCGTCGCGGAAGCGCGCCTCGCTCTCGCTGGCCTGGCGCAGCAGCCGCTTCTGCTCGGTCACGTCGCGCACGATGATGACGTAGCCGCCTCGCTGGTCGGCCGATCGACCGCGAGCATCGTGCGGCCGAGCTGCGTCTCGAACTCCACGCCCTCGCCGCGCGCGCGTGCCGAGAGGCGATCGGCGATCCAGGTCCGACGGCCCGCTTCCGTCGAGCTCGGGCATGCCGAGCCGCAGCGCCTCCTCGAGCATCTCGGTCCAGGGGGCGCCAGCCCGCATGATGCCGTCCATGTACGGCATCATCGCGGAGGTAGCTGCGATTCCATGTGGACGATGCGATCCTCGTGGTCGAGCAGCAGAACCCGTCCTCCATGCCCTCCACGCCGTCGCGGAAGCGCGCCTCGGCCTCGGCCAGCCGCTCCATGGCGACGAAGTGATTTTCGACGTCTCGATAGATCGAGACCAGTCCGCCTTCGGAGGTGCGCCGCTCCTCGAGCTCCAGGCGCCGCCCGTTGAGCGCGGTGAACGACCACGGCACGCCGATCTGCACGCGCGCTGCATGCGCTCGAGCACCCAGCCGTCGAGATCGCCGAGTTCCGCCGCCGGCAAGGTTGCGGCGGCCGAGCGCGCGGATCGCCTCGTCGAACTTCAGTCCCGGCCGCAGGATGCGGGAGACGTCGTCGCCGAGACCGGTGAGCTCGACGAAGCGGTGGTTCCACAGCAGCAGCCGGTCGTCGGCGTCCCAGAGCACGAAGCCCTCGCCGATGCTCTCGATCGCGTCGCGGAAGCGCGCCTCGGTCACCGCGAGCCCTGCTGCGCGTCTCCGCCTCGCGCCGCCGCGGCGGCATGCGCCGCCGCCTGCGCGCGCGCTCGTGCCGTCGCAGCCCGCAACAGCACAGCGCCGTCTGGATGGCGAGCAGCGAGACGAGCAGCAGCGTGTAGATCCTGAGCGGACCGAGATTGGCGCGCATCCAGGACGACCAGATCTCGGCCTCCGGCACGGTGATCACCGGGATGATCGGCAATCCGGGCAGTGCGACGAAATGCGAGACGACCGCCTCGCCGTCATGGATGGAGATCTCGGTCGTCGTGCCTTCGCGCGCGCCGCCCAGCGCGAGTTCGCGCAGGCGCGCATGACCGGAACGCCCGAAGTCTCGACCACGCCGGACGGCATGCGCCGCGAGCAGCGCGCCGCCGACGCGGTACAGGTTTCCGCGCACGCCCGCAGCACGCCGAGTTCGCCGAACAGCGCGGTCAGGTCCGCGGGCATGAGACGCGCGGTGACCGCGCCGAGGAGCGCGCCGCCAGCGTCTCGAATCGGCGCGGGAGAGCAGGAATCCGGATGCCTGGCCGTGCGCGCCGCGCGCGCCGGGCACGACCTGGAGAACGCCAGCGGTGTCGCCGCCATGCGCCGCGATGATGGCGGCACCCTCCGCCGGCGCGATGTCGCCCTTCGCCGCGAAGTCCTTCTCGTGTCAGCACCGCATAGCGCAGCGGCCGGTCGCGGGTCGTGCGCACCAGCGTGATGCGCCGCGCCAGCCGCTCGTCCGCGGTGCCGAGCAGGGCCGGATCGCTCGCGATCTCGCCGGCGACGAGGCGCAGGTCGTCCGCGACCCGCGTTGAGCACGCCGCCGACATGGGACGAGAAGGCGCGCGACAGGGCCGACAGCTGGTCGAGCTGTGCGGTGCGGTGGTCCTGCCAGGATCCGCGGAGCGCGGCTCCCACCAGGGCGAGCGCGATCAGCGGAGTCGCGAGCAGACCGACCGCATAGAGCCAGGACTTTGCGTGTGGCCGTCTGCATTGCCGCGTCGGGATTCCCTCGGGAAGAGGCGTGCCCGACCACCACCACGCGGTGGTTTACGAATTGGTTAACATCGTCAAAGACAGGTTACCGGCGCCGCGGCGATCGCGCGGGAGCCGGCGGGGCCTCGCCCGCCAGCGCCACGACCTTCCGGAAGACCGTCGGCAGGCCGGCCGCGGCGATGTCGCCGAGCGGCCACCACCGCCCGTCGCCCGATGGCCGCTGCCGCCCGATGCGCGTGACCTCGACCGCCAGCTCCAGCTCGAAATGCGTGAAGACATGGCGGACGGTCTGCGGCAGGCGCCGCCAGGGGCCGCGCGTCGGTCGAGCGTCGTCGCAGGCCTCGTCGGGGGGCCAGCCCTCCTCCCAGCCGGTCGTCGGCACCTGGACCATGCCGGCGAGCAGGCCGCGCTCGGGCCGCCCTCGTCAGCCAGACCTCGTCCGCCGCGTTGAGCAGCACGAAGGCGACCCCGCGCCGGCCGGGCCGGACGCGCTTGGCCGGCTTCACCGGGAAGCCTTCCTGGGTTCCGGCGGCCCGTGCACGGCAGGCCGCGCGCCATGGACACAGGCCCGCAGGCGGGCGCCCGCGGCGTGCAGAGCGTCGCGCCCAGATCCATCATCGCCTGCGCGAAAATCCGCCGGCGCGTCGCGACGGCAGGAGCGCGGCGGCGATCGCCCGGATCTCCGGCTTCGCCGCGGGCAGCGGCGTGCCGATCGCGCGAGCCGCGTGATCACCCGCTCGACGTTGCCGTCGACCGCGACGCTCGGCCGGTCGAAGGCGATCGCCGCGATGGCTCCGGCCCGTGTAGGGCCCGATGCCGGCAGGGCGCGCAGCGCCTCCTCAGTGTCGGGAAGACGCCGCCATGCAGCTCCGACGACCCGCTGGGCACAGGCGTGGAGATTGCGCGCACGCGCGTAGTAGCCGAGCCCGGCCCAGGCGCGCAGGACCTCCTCGCGCGGGGCGGCGGCCAGCGCCCCGACATCGGGCCAGCGCGCGGTGAAGCGGGCGAAATACGGCCCGACCGTCGCCACGGTGGTCTGCTGCAGCATGATCTCCGAGAGCCAAACCCCGGTACGGGTCGGCGCGCCGGCCGGGCGGCGCCCGCCAGGGCAGCACCCGCGCATGGCGGTCGTACCAGTCGAGCAGCGCGGCACCGAGGGCGGACCGAATGCGTCTGGAGCTTTGCGCGGGGGAGTCATCGAAGCCGGTCGCCGTCCGGCCCTTAAACCGCCCATGCCCACGTGTCGAGATGGATGTA